>VZTT01064996.1:0-22870 GCA_013400855.1 Buphagus erythrorhynchus | reverse complement strand
TTACATACGTTCTTAGAAAAACAAAACAAAGATTCCCCCTTGTGTTGCCTTATAACAATAGGTCTAAGAGAGTTAAGTATTCCTCTTTTTCAAACAGGTTGTGTCCCTTGTGGACCAAATTTCTCTGTTTTATGCTAGAGAAGGCATAACTCACATTTTTGTTTTGTCAGTTTGAAGAATATGCACATACCTACAACTCCCTCCGTATTTCTCAGCTTAGTGGTCTGTGAAAATATGGGGGCTCCTTTGCTTTGGCTGAAATGAACTGGATCACTGAGTAGCTTTAAAGGAAACTAACTGAGAGCTTATTACTTCTTGCATGATAAATAAGGTGAACAGCAAGAACACTGACTTGGCATGGCCAGAACCAGCCCCTGTGAACGTGTACCAAGCATCAGGACACCTCCATACACTTGCCTGTCTTCCTGGCCATGCTGCAGACACTTGGCATTTTCAGCATCTGCGTCTCTGAAGGCCTGTCTAGCTGCATTTGGTTTCTGTCACTTGCACTGTCAAGTGCTGGGAAAGTTGTTCATTGCATTTACAAACTCGAGATTCCAGATTTTATGTATTATCTGTAGTTTCCCTCATAAGCCTATTTTCAGCAGAATTCTGATTGTTTAGGGGTCAGATGAAAACAAACCTCCTGGGAGAAGAGGAGGCTCAAAACCTCTTAGGGCCAAGTTCTCATCACTTTATACCTCCTTAATGAATTTTCACAGCCAGTATAAGAACAAATAGGAGAACCTGAAAAGCAGCTATTTTGCTTCAGGCTGATCAGATACTGCTTCAGTTAGGCTACCTGCTGACTCTTTACTATCATGTTTATTCCAATGGCTCAGAGGACCTGGATGCTGAATTTTTGTTCATTATCAAGGCCTAGTCTTTCTTGGCAGAACAACCACTAGGTGCTAATTGGATATTATCATAGAATTATAGAATGGCTTGGGTTGTAAGGGTCTTTAAAGATCATCTAGTTCCAACCCCCCTGCCATGTGCAGGGGACCTTCTGCTAGACCATGTTACTCAGCGCCATCCAGCCTGATCTTGAACACGTATAGCCCACACCTTCTCTGGGCAACCTGTTTCAGTATCTTACCACCCTTATCATAAAGAATTTCTTCCTAATATTGAATCTAAACCTACACTCCATCAGCTTAAGGCCATTCTCCCCAGTCCTATCACTACATGCCCTTGTGAAAAGTCCCTCTCTAGCCTTCTTGCCTGAACCCTTCTCTTTTCCAGGCTGCTAATTTTTCCTTTTGAGCGGCAAGTCATTTTCAGCAGTGAGAGCTGGAGGATTTCCTTAGCATAGGACTGTCAAGAGGGTCATAGATCTAGGCATACTGAAGGTCTCATTATGTTTGAAATGGTTTGAGTACTTCTGACTTTGGAGTGGACTCAACACCCCGCAAAGAGTATGTCTTGTACCTTCTCCTTATGGGACTTGTTTTCATTAGTAAGGGAGACAGGAGATGTTGGGATAATACTCACTAAAGGCATGAGACTTGTTACTCCACCATGTGAGTGATCCAGCATTAATCAAGTAGCTCAAGGTCCACTGAACTCAGTCAGTGGGGCTGATATGAAGTGGGGTGCTGATGGTATGTGGGTTATTACTCAACTCTCCTTTGGATGAAAAAGAAATCAGAAGAAGAAAAATGGGCTCCACTTGGGCTCTTTGATCTTAGAGCAAAGGGAAAGCTCATTCACTTAGAAAGTCAATTAAATGCCACTCTCCCCTGTTACCTTACTGGGAACTTGAGTTTTTTTTGAAGGTAACAGCATGGGCCAGAAGTGGGCCTAGTAAGAGCATGATGGATGTTGAGAGTGTCCTCAGAGCAGTTCCTGCAAAACACCTACACCTATTTCCCTTAAGAGAGACTATTAATATGGGTTTTCTGAGAGGAGGGACCAGACTGAAATATTGTATTACAATTTACAGACTGGTTACTGTGCTGCCAGGTTCCCATTTTTTACCTCACTAATGCACACACCCCAGGCACACACATGGACATGCTCAGGAGCTGCCCTCTCCTTGCTAATAAGCAGACATTGAGCTGTGGTCCTGCATTCCTTGTGGATTCAGCTTCCCAGAGAGAGGCAGACCTTAGTGAAATGGGCAAGAAAGTTAAATTTTGGTTCTCTGATTTGTGATTTCATATAATACAAGAATAAGGGTGTTTCAATGAACAACAAAACAGACTTGAAAGGGAACAATTTCAACAGTGTGGTAATTAACTGGAGGAACTCACTTCCACAGGACAGCATGGAGGCCAACTAAAAATGAATAAGCTAGATCTTTGAAGGAAAATGAGAATTATCTGCCACAATATATAATTTAATATGGGATAAAAAGGTAAAGCCATAAATTATTATGTCTTTAGGTAACAGGAAAATACATATTTTATTTGGATTTATATGTATTTTATATGTAGAAATAGCTAATGAGGATTAAGTAATAAATCTTCTCCCTTAGGCTTATTTCTTTGTAATAATCCAACACAGGTCCTTCATCTTCATTCAAATCATCTCTAACTTGCCACTTGGCAGAGACGCAGTAGTGGACAAGATGGACCACAGGGGAGATCTGCTCTGGCCAGTCCTACATTTCCAATTCACTTCACTGGCCTCAGCAGCAGTAAGAGAAGGCACTTCCCATTCACTCTAAGGCTTCCTTTATTGCACTTTTGCCTTGCAGAGAGGCCTTGACTTGTAAGCTTGAATTTATGTTCTATTTAATGGCCTTTTCCATTACCAAAGCAACATAAAGAGAGCTTTAGGGATAGTGAGAATCAAGCTCAAGGAATGCAGGATATTGCATGCTTCAGCAAAAGGATGTGTGCTACAGTCTGCATTTTCTCATCTGAATCATTTCATCAGGAGTTTTGAAGCAAGCCTTTCAAGCATACTGAGATAGATTCGCTCAAACATTGTCAGCAGTAGTTTCCAGATCACTGTGCAAAGGCATATTGTAGCAATATATGAAGCTTGAGTATACCTGTAACATTCAGATATTATAGTTGTTTCCAAGTAGCAAATAAGTATTTCAAAGATGGGAGAAAGAATTGCCAAAGAGAATCTAACAATTTTAAAAGATAAAGGGGACTAGGTTTGAGCTTCTAAATTCAGAGTGACCTGACAAGCACTTTCAGCTACATTTGCAGTTGTGTTGCAAGTTGCTCCACGTTTTACAAAATCAAGTCTGGAAGTCTAACAGAATCAGTTTATATTACAGGCAGTCATTTGTGAAGACCTAGGCCTAAATTCTTTGACAAGCACTTTAGAATTCAATCTAAATGCATTAGCTTTAATTTAAGAATTATGTTTATTTTTTAAAATTGGCTTCATTCATTCATTCATTCATTCACTCACAACTTATCTTTAAATCACTTCAAATTTATTAGACCTTATAAAAATTTGCATTTCAAAGATAATGCTTTGATTTAGGGAAGGATGAAAACTGAAGGATGAAAATTTGGATAGTGTTTGGATTTTGGTGGATGTAGACCCTGATTCTTATTTCCTATTTACTGGAATATCTCCTCTGGTATCAGAAGTATATTCCAGAATATGCTACATCTTGAATACATTTCACCAGGTTTACAATGGCAAATTAAACAGCTTTTCCCCAGACCTCAGATGACAAATGAGCAGCTACATATTTGTAAGATGGGCAAAATTCTTCACTAGTTCCTGATATGGAAGAATATTCTTCCATACTAAAGATCTCAGGAAAAAACCCTCCTTTCCCCAGAGAAAAACCTTCAATCCTTTTGTCTAGGTTCGCCTTCCTCATTTTCTTCTGCACCCAGGTTTCCAGAACCTTTATTTTCTGTATAGATTTAGTGTGTCTAAATGGCAGATATCAGTTCTCCCTCTCTGTGTCTTCGGCTTTGTCTTTTCATGTCTTGATTTACATGCTAGCATTGCTTTTACCAGTGTGGTAATTAGAACAGTATTTGTTAACTAACTCGTGCTCCTTCTCCAGCCCCTTGAAATACCCAAACAAGTTGGTAACAAGGAAAGACATTACCATATAAAAGACTCAATTGCTATGGCACTCACCTCAAAGTCTCTCTATGCTGCGTATTGCAGCCAAGAATCTGGGCCTCAGCGTTTAGGGATCTGCTGAACAATACCTTGCAGGGTACAGAAAGATTCTGACACTGAACCACCTTGTCAGGTTTTTTTCCCCAAATAAATGGTAACGGAACAGGCATAGAACATATGGATGAAGTTACCTGTACTGAATCACAGACATCAGATAGAGAAGTCGCAGGTGTAAAGAACAAGCAAAATTGTATATGGAGATCTACAAGCCAATACTCAGAAAGTTGTCCAGCATAAAAGAATGTCTCTGTGAAATGATCAGTGTTCACAAGCAAAAAGTTTTGTAAACTTTAAGAAAGCTTAATTTAAATATAGACACAAGTAAAAGCTAAACTAGCAAGTTTTCTTTTTTTTTCTTTTTGCATATTTTTGTTAGGTGCTTCTTCTCTGCCTAAAATATAAAGTCCAGAGTGCAGTTGGTTTAAGTCCTCACATTGATTTCAAGCAAGACAAGGATAGTGTCAAACACTGATCCAACTGAACTAAGGACCCATGTACTTTGGGAGTTGGCTTTGGGGGAAAAATTCTTACACAGATACACAGAAGACAACTAGGGAGAACACCAGTCCAAACACAATAAAACAAAATACAAAACACCAACATATATATGCAGATCAGGAATCAATCTTTCACACTGATCCTACATTCCTTTCATAGCTTTGTCTATGTAGAGAATGTGGGATGTGGCCCTTCAGTCAGACTTTCTGCAAATGAAGGGAAGATTATTTGCAATGGTAACGTTTTAAGTTGTTTTGGCATCAGCACAAATTATCAGGGGCAGGATCAGATTCCCACACAAATATGGAAGCTCCTTAGTGAGCAAGGCAGGGATGAGAGAACAATACAGCAGATTAATTCTTGTCCAGTGACCAAAACGAAGGGAAATCCTAGTTATTACACACTTCCAAAACTTTCATTACTTTTTCAAAGAAGAAAGACTACAGTTTATATCATCCCCAAAACCAAGGGAACATTACTAGAAAAATCTCTTTCTCAAAAGGAAGTGTCCTTCAGCAGAAATAAATTCTGAGATGGAACCAAAAAAGAAACAACAGAAGCTTGGTAAGAGCCGAAAAGAGAACCATATAATTAAAAAAAACAAAGTAGCAGTTCAAATGATACTGCAGGATGCACAAACACTAGTAGATAATCTCATAGATGACTTCACAGAGCCCCTCATCGACCCAGGTAATTCTTGATTCCGTTAGAAAACAGAGAGAATAATGCTAGAAAAGAAAATTATGAAAACATCCTTCCTCTTTTTTAAAATAAAAATCAAGATCATCTCCCCTCCCCCCCTCTATCTGGAAGCAGGTTAGCTAACCTTAACAGTCTCAATTTAAAATAAAATATATATTTTTATATATATTCATATATATAATAAAAGAGAAGATATTAGTGGCAGTGTATGCAAAACAAAAAAGAAAGCAAAGAAAAATTACTTTTAACAATCTCACTTTTTTTGTTTTTTTACACAAATACTGTTGTAAATATATTAAAAAAATCAGCATTCTATCTGGTAAACGTCACTTTTGCCCCTCTATAAAATTTTGAATTTAAAAAGTCCCAACAACTCTTTTGTTTTAAATTATTATTCCCCTCCCCTCCCACCCTTTATTCCTTTCTTCCACAAGAATAAATCCTGATGCAACTTNTGCAACTTTTTTTTTTTTTTTGCAAAGATTGTGGGAACTAACCCTTCTCTTGTACCTAGATCCATAGGTTGCAACCTCTGATATCTTTGATTTTCCTCTGTGTTTCTCTTTGCCTTCTGTGAAAGTCCCTCTTGATTGTGCTGAGGCCCTGTGCTCAGCGAAGACACTGAATAAATTACAAAAAAAGCCACCGTTGCTCGTTGTCTGAATCTTCTTGGTTTCTGCTATAAGGTGGTGGTGGTGGTACGAGAAAAGCAGTGGGGAGGGTGCGCCAGACAGCGTGGGATGAAGCAGAATCCAGGTGAGGAACCTCTGATTCTTTTTCCTCGCCCTGCATGGACTCCACACTATCCAAGCCGCACTGCCTCGCATTCCCCTCAGCCCTTTAGGTGTGTTTGTGGATGCGTGTGTGTGAGAAAGCAGACACGTGGTGGAAACCAGCAGGGCCTTGTTTCCTCTGGTTGCTGCTCAACCAGAAGCAAAATATTCCACAGTTCTAACTGGATACTGTGAAGTCCAAAAGCGGTCAGCAATGTGAATCGTGTCCATTGAAACACTGCAAGCGGTGTACTTATAATGACAGTAGGCCTTGTAGATTTGTAATATATTTTGTTTTGTTTCTTTATTTGTAGTGCTCTTCACAAGTGAGAAAAAAGATTTTTTTTTTAATTATTTTTCTGTCTGTTTTTTAAATTTTTTTTGTGTTTTTTCTTTTTTTTTTTTTGTTGTTTGCTTTTTGTAGTAAAGAAGGGTTGTATTTAGAGGCCAGTAGCTAGAGATCCAACCAGTGGAGCTCATGAAGCACTACCTGGCCTTAAGGCCACCATCCGAGGGAGGCTGGGAAAATTATTATTCACCCAGCCTCCGGAAATGTAATGTACCAGCAGGCAAAAAACAGTTCTTCATGTAGTACAAAAAACAACAAAACAAAATGAACCCAAAAAAAGGAGGAAAATAAAGGTAAAAATGAAACAAAAATAATTTCTTAAATTCTAGTGCCATAGCTTTTTTTGTTGTTTCTATTTTTGTTGTTCATAACAAAGAGAGAGAGAGAGATTCTACTTATCCGTCTGACACATGCATCCTCATGTGGTCGTTGAAATGCTCGATTTGGTCAAACTTAGCTGGACAGACAGAGCAGACGTACGTGGTCCCCTCCGTGCAGGCCACCACGCCGGCGGGGACAGCCCTCGCGCCGGTGCCGGTGGCTCCAGGCGTGCCGTTGGTGGCACTGTGCAGAGCCACATGCCTCTCCAGCAGGGTCTTGTGGGAGAACTTCTTCTTGCAGATGTAGCACTCGTAGGACTTCTCCCCGCGGTGGAGACGCATGTGCACATTAAGGGAGCTCTTCTGGGTGAAGCGTTTGTTGCAGATACTGCACTGGTAGGCCCTTACGCCAGTGTGTGTCACCATGTGTTTGATTAGGTAATCCTTTAAAGAGAAGGAGCGCCAACAGATGCTGCATTGGTGTGGTTTCTCACCTGCCCATTACCAAAGAGAGAGAGAGAGAGAGAGAGAGAGAAACAGACAAAAAAAAATCATAAAATTAAACCAGTTCGGTAGAACTCTTGCAATGAACTAATGGTAAGTCTCATGGGGGTCTCTGGAGAGGTGCTCTGGCTAACGAAGAGTAAGTCTGTTAATCAATGTCTTTGACACACAACATTTTTTGCAACCAGAGATTTCAAAATGCTTTACAAAGGGGGCTGCAGGAATTCCCTATCCACATACAGCAAAAAGGAGCTCAGATGATTTCTTCAATTTCACATAGGTAGGCACTGACAAAGACAGGACTAGAGTTAAAAGGTCCTGACATCTACACCCAGTTTCAATGGCACAGCCTCTCCTGTCTGTGTTCCTGTCTTGCTCCTCATGCTCATTTCTATACAGGAAGGTCTCAGCCATGTTACTTCACCTTTCAGTGCTTCCATTTCCTTACCAGCATGCAATAAAAACAGGGACAAAGCCAGTGATTACCAGACAGCTGACCTGGGCCAGACTCATTTCACTCAAATTGCTTTCAGTTTCTCAGGAGAGGAGTGATAGAGATTGTCAGAGGAATCCAACACTTTATAAGAGGTTTACATTTGTTGCTTCCTTTCCTGGTCAAATGTCATAGCTGAAGCATGTATCAAGAGTAGTGGAAAAGGCAATCTCAGGACACAGAATTGCCTAGGCCAGCTAGCACCATGCAAAGGGCAACCTAATGGATAAATTCCCAGTGTAAGACACAGGAAACTTGAATGATTTGACTGCCAGTTAAATAAAATACCTTATGAGGTAAACTAGAGAGAGAAAACACTTATGTAATCTTCCACATTGCCTTGTGTGCCTGGGACTGTTGTAAAACTAATTATGGAAACTCATATAATTGATCACGTTCAGATAAACCAGTGACTACAAGGATGAACTGGGCAAAATACTTAGCTGAGCCATATACCATTTTTTTCAGACTACTCTTAAATCCTCCTCATGCTCAGAGTTCTGAAAGATAAGGCACGGTCTCATGTTTCACGATATCAAGCAATGTTTTCATGATATGCTGCTGCACTGGTAGTGTAGACAACAACCAACACCCTGAATGCCCTATCAAAAGCTATTTTTTCATTTGCTTTCTGAATCACTTGGGGTATATTTCATGTGTGGAATTCATCGTTCCCAAAGCTGTGAGGGATAGAGATAGTACCATAGCTCTGTAAGAATCAAAATGATCCTCCGTTTCACCAATTAAGAAAATTATTTTCCTGTGGTTATTCTGCAATTTCTGCTCATTTTTTTTCTCCACAGACATCCTGCTTCTCTCTTTTTACAGTCTGTTTGGCACTGTTTTAAATCCTGAAGAGTCAATCTTCAGGGACCAAGACATGCCTGTGGTAACATATAATTCACTCATTGTATAGTGAGATTACCATATGCTACTTATACTCAGTTTTAAGAAGAAATAATTAAATGGATTAGATGTGAGACCTACTTTTTTATCTCCCCAAGTCTCTGTTTCTTTTTATTTCACGGCTTGCATGTATGATGGTGACATCCATGAACGAAATCCACTTGCTACTCTTCCTTGCACTTGTGAGGAGTTTGTCCCTACTTGGTGAAAGACACTTGCTCAAAACACTAAGTCCTTACTCTCCTGATGGCTTTGCCACACACAGTGCTGTGTTGTGTGTAGACAGACCAATATGCTTGACATGTGATGTGGAAAATGATAGTGTGTCAGTTACAATAAAGTCTGATTAAATTACAAGAGGCTGATTGCATTTACGGAACTCACTTTTGCCTTGGGCAACATATGTCCCAGAGTTTGTAATAAGTTTGTCTCCTCCACTCTAGACCCTGTTAAGATTGTGCTATAAAAACACCTTAATTTTTGCCTGCTTATGTATCTAAGTTACACTGGGTTGTGGCTTTTTAATCTCAGCTTCAAAGCCTTCCTGGTATTTCTCCTCTCCAAAGAATTAGAAAACTTTAGTTTTTCTTTTTTGTATGCAAATTTTTGTGCTTCCTTAGTGAGCGCTGTAGATTCTTTATTCCCGTGATTCTTCATTTTCAAGTCAGAGAAAACTTTGCTCAGTGAATTAAATGTGCATGTTCTTCCTTTTGCTTCTTCATTTTGTATTTGGCTGGTATTAGACAGCAATATGGGACGATTAGTATAATAGAATCATAGCATATCCTGAGTTGGAAGAGGGAAGAAGCAACATCAGCGTCTGGCCACAGCCCCCTTGTCCAGCCCCTGTGCTCCTGGTAATGTAGGCTCTGCGGCTCTTTGAACCCTAACCATAATGGACACTTGGCGCTGACACTGAGGTCATGGAATCACAGAATCCTGAGCTGGAAGGGACTCCCAAGGATCATCGAAGTCCATCTCCTGGTCCTTCACAGCACCACCCCAAGAATCACAACACGAGCCCGAGACCATTGTCCAAGAGCTTCTCAAACTCTGCCAGGTTTGGTGCTGTGACCACTTTCCTGGGGAACCTGTTCCAGTGCCCAACAACCCCAACTAAAGGGGGAAGAACCTTTTCCTAATACCTAATCTAAATCTACCCTAAGTTCATGCCATTCCCTTGTACCCTGTCACTGGACAAGAGAGGTCAGTTCCTGCCCCTGCACTTCCCCTCATGAGGAAGCTGTTAAGTCACAATGAGGTCTCCCCTCAATCTCCTCTAGGCTGAACAATCCAAGTGACCTCAGCCACTACTCAAAATACGTCCCCTCATCCTATCACCATCCTATAAGCAGACTAGAAAGGTGTGGAGGCAGCAATGTTAGTGCTCTGCTGTGATCCTTTTGGCATGTCTTTTGCAGCCTTTAATCCAGTATTAATCACAGTGTGATATGTGGGAAAAGGCAGTGCTGCTTTATAAAGTGCAGACACTGCATACACTCTAGTACTGTATTTCCACAATATTGTGGGAGTCTACATGGAACATGGAAAAATACCAATCTCTAATATGTATGCACCCGTGTGAAAGAAGAAAAGGAGGTTGGTTTCTGCTGCATGGAAAGCTACATCAGACTGTAGTTTTCAGAAGCATAAAAACATACAGAAATATAGAGGCCTTTAAGTTACTGAATTCTGTTTTATGATTAGACTCTCCCATGACTTCTCTTGTGAGCCCTCCAAACAGAAAGATTAATTCAAACATTTGCATCTCCCAAACCTCTCAATTTTTCTGTGGATCTTTCCCAGAGCCACTTTGCTTGGCTTCTTTTAACAGGGCTAAGGAAAAGTCACCCTGACAGTGGGAACAGCTGTCTCTCCTCTATTTTTGTAATGATCCTGTCCAGCACTAGACAAGATAGCAGACAGACTTTCTCTGAGGCTGCACACATAAAGATTACCTTCAGGAAGGTTTTCTGAAGCCTAGCTCTCTGTTGGTTAAGGTGAAATATTATTCTCCCAGGAGCCAGTTAGCTCCTAAATGAATTTTGAAATTATTTATCTATCCAAATCTTTCCTTGCTACCACAGTTCATTTTTTAGGGCATTCTTAGACCCACACAAATAAAATATTAATTCATGATTCGAGATGCCTATAATTTCCTTCATTGGTATTGCAGTAGCTAAGATTGTTTAAGATATGGTCTTCCTGTACTATTCTTTATCTGACTCCAAAACTGAAGTGCAGTGGTGGGGGAAATAAAGTACCTAATCTCAGTGAAGTTGTTTGTAAAAAAAGTCTTTTTAGCTTTTAGAACAAGGATGCAAGCAGATATATTTGACTGTGTTCTGAAGGGGATATTTTTCTGAATACCAACACTATCTATGTAGTATTTTAGCTACTCATCCTGAACAGAAAGATGGAGAACATAAACAGACATAAAGGTAATCTTGGGATTCAGGACTCTTGATCCTTGCAATTATACATTTTGTAGCAGTCCTGAGAAGTTGATCTTTTTGTATATGTACATGTACATGTCTGCCATAGACGCCTAGAGGAATTATTCATTTAAGAGATAAATACAGGTAAATTGAAGTTAAAAGTTTACATACACACATGAAATTGAAATCTATTGCATCCAACAGAGAGGCATGACCTACATTCCTCCCATACTTTGGGCAATTTTTCCAGGTTCTCCTCCATGTATCACAAACCCAGCATTTATTTTAAGATCTGATGTTAACAAAGCCACTGCTTGGTGAAAGAAATATTTACTCTTTCTCTAAACTAGAATTTCTCTCCAACAGCAGAAGGAGCCAAGCGCTAAAGCAAGCAAAACAGTCCTGAACCCATGATAACTCCTCCATGTAAAATACATACATATCCTTGCTTTGAAGTCTCATAATTTGGCAAAGCTAGAAAAGGCAGTCTTGGCTCAGTGGCAAATATGGTTACCTATATTATCTCAACAGACCATAAACCATGTACTAAAGTAGCTGCAGTCTTAAAAAGAAAGTTGCTGACGTTGTGTTCCATTGTGTTCCACATACATTCTTTAAATATTTTCTCATTGAACCCTATGTTTCTGTACCCAGAGCTAGTGATAACTCTGACTTACCAAGAGACAAGGGATTACAGTAATCAACTTCAGTGAAGTACAGAAAGACTTTCTGACAGAACTCCAGATTTACTTTCTTATAGTAGTATATAAGATCTAGAAAATAACGTGGCAGTGTGTCTAACATCTGGGCCTAGACCTCCTGCTGCAGCCTCACCAGTAATGAATGTGCCCTAACCCCACCACTACTTGATCTTAAATCCCCTATAGCTGTAAAACCTACTGCGGGATGCCCTTTCTTAGTAGATAATAGCTTTTCTTATGACCTTTTAGTTTCCTCTCTTCCACTTAATGTTGCCTGGTTATCTTGCAGGGTACAATGAATGTTCACCATTTCCTTGGATGGATGCAAGACACATTTAACTCCAAATGAAATGAGCTTGTTTCTGTACCCTGCACA
The DNA here is from genome assembly GCA_013400855.1 of Buphagus erythrorhynchus. Lineage (NCBI taxonomy): Eukaryota > Metazoa > Chordata > Aves > Passeriformes > Sturnidae > Buphagus > Buphagus erythrorhynchus. Next base: position 10,697 of record VZTT01064996.1, on the reverse strand, counting down.
GTTAGGCCCTTATCTGGGATCTACGTGTTTCTGCAGGGACTCAGCTTCAGTGCAGTAAGGCCAGGAAGTGTTCAGTGACACCAGCTCCCTGGATAAGCCCTCCCTGTTTGCGCTGGGGGCTGGCAGGTTCACAAACAGAATCTAGGTCCATGGTTATGAAGGACTTTCTGTGGCTCCATATGCAAGCCAAAGGGAAGTACTCTTACCTGTGTGTACAAACATGTGCTTGACGTAGTTCTGTTTGGCGGTGAAAGTCTTGTTACAGAGAGTGCACTCGTAAGGCTTTTTTTCGCCTTGCCCACCCGCTGTGCTGTGGCCTGCAGACGGGGCCAAGGGCTGTGGGGCTGGCAGCTGGGCAGTAAAGGTTGACAGGCCGGGTTGGGACACTGTCACAAACTGTGTCTGTTGGCCAGCTAAAGGCTGGGGCAGGCTGAAGAGAAAAGGCTTAGGGCCACTGCCAGCAGACTGCGTGGTGAAAAGGGCAGGCAGGTAGGTGTTGCCAGCTGTGCCAATGACCTGAGTGTTGCTGGTCAGAGTCAGTGGCATCCTCAAATTGCTGGTGAGGGTTTCTGTCTGGCGTAAGTAGATCTGTGTGGTTGGCAATGGTTGGGCAACAGATGTGTTGACAGAAGGCTGCAAAGCCCCCTTTTCGGTGCTGTTATTGACAGTGAGCACTTTGCTGTCCATTTCAACGTCATTGCTTCTCTCTGGTGAGGAAGAGTTGGCATCTACATGTTGCTGCTGCTGCTGCGGCTGAGTGCCATCAGCAGGGACATCATTTTGATCTGCTTGAGAAGGTTCTTGCTGTCCATCCCGGCCCAGACCAGCCATAAACTGCTGCTCCATTGAATCAGGCTCAGTGCCAATGGAGGAACTGACACCCGAGTCAAAACTCTCCCCTTTGGGCTCGCTCTCAGTGCCTTCTGCTTGGTCAGTGTCCTCAGTGCATTCCTCAGACTCATTGCGCTCAAGGATCTGCACCCTCTGCTGGCCGTAGTAGTCATAGTCATCCTCCATCTCCTGTTTAATATGGATGTTGCCCATCAGGGTTTGAATTCGGACAGGGCGGGGTTGCTTCCGGCAGTGTGTGGTCTCTGGAGTGGTGGAGAGGTACCGCTCCATCTGCTGTGACCGTTCATGGATCCGGGTAATCCAGCTGGGGTCTTCTATGTGATGGTCCCTGGGGAGTCCCAGGGCTGTCTCATGGTGGCTGACCACAGCTCCACTGTAAAAGGAGCGCTCCCCACTGCCATTTTGCATGGAACAGGCATAGAGGGCTGAATAGATCCTGTCCACACTGTGCTGTGAATGGCTCTGCAGGTAGCCAGACTCTGTGTCAGTGCTCTGCCCCGAGGTGCCCGATTCAGGTGTTCCCCTGGGTGTCTCTTGGCCAGAATCCTGAATCACCGGGTAGACGTCTCCCACATTTTGTGAGACAATCCTTGTGCACTCATCAATCACAGTCTTGATCTGCAGGATGCTGGCAGCTGTGAGGATTTGGAGGGCCTCTGACTGTGAGACCCGCAGCACCCCGCTGTACATGAAGTCAATGAGCTTTTGCACAGACTGGACCGACACAACGGAGGGGATCTCGATGTCACTGTAGCCCAGCAGCAGCTTGTCCTGGAAGAAGGGGCTGCCAGCCGCCAGCACGCAGCGGTGGGCGCGCAGCATGCTCCCGTGGATGCGGACCGTCACGTCACAGAAGTGGCCACGGTTGCGCTGCTCGTTGAGGGTCTCGAGCACAGAATTGCTGAAGTTGTGAAGGTTGATGCTATGAATGCGCTCTGTCATCCCCTTGCAACTGATGTTACCTGGAGCAAAGCAGGTAGCAAAAGCAAACAACAAAAAAGAACAGAATGAGTCTTGTCCTCTACAGGGCCACAGTGAGAGCACTGGCAAAAGTAACTTCCCACTGTGTAAACAAAAATGATTGCACTGGAAAAAACGCACACAGAGGCATCGGTAAGAACACATATTTTTGTAAGGCTACAAGCAAACTTCACTACTCCTTTCCAGAAACTCTGGTCCTGAATTTTTGGACAAAATCAAATGAAGACAGGTGTGGCTGGACCTAAATTCCAATCACACTCCTGGGTCTTGGACTTCCTATCAGTTTATCTGGCTTTAAAAAGCTTAGAGTCAGCCACTTGTAAACACTGAGCACATGGATTAAAGCTGGATTTTAAGCTTTGGATTGGACCTATGCCAGAAGAGATCAGAATCTGTAAAGACCCTAAGTTGTTAATGCAAAGAGTATGTACGAAAATACGATTTCAATCTAGATTGGTATTTTAAGGCATTTAGATCCTGTGTTTCACAGTAGAGTTACTTGTATCAAAAAAACTGGCAGTCACTTTGTAAAATCCAAATCTGGTTCAAGATTTAGGCTGCAAATGTTCCTAAAATCCCACGCAGAGTTTTGTCTGGGGTTGTGGTTTAGAACATTTGCTACCCAACAGTGACAAAGAGTTCTCTGAAAGAACCCAAAGCAAAAAGTTAACATGAGCTGTCCCCTTAATTTTTAGCATATCCCAAGTTCTGACTTGCACCAGAATGCCATCATATAAAAACAAATGTTCTCCTGCTGTTATTTACTTGACAGAAACTGGAAAATTACAGACATTTACTCCAAGGAAGATTTCGTCTTAGTTTGGCTGAATAATCTAAATAGAGAACAGTTTAGAAAATCATCTAACCAACTTGGATACAGAGCCAACATAATCAAAATTTACAAGTGACTGAAAAGAAATTTCTTAATCTCCCAATCCACTGTTCCCTAGATTCATCTTGCTTGCTTTGGTTTCAATGCTTTCCCATTTCCTTTCCTGTTCTTTACCAAATTTTCATCTATTTAGACTTTGACAGGCAGAAACTATGGTTTCACCTTTTAATTATGAAGAATCAATTGCCCCTCGAATGGTAAACAAATAAAACACTACTAATAATTTTTTTCTGTAAGCATTTGTAGTACATGAATCACCTTAGTTTCTAGAAAATTAGACGAAGTAATGCTAAATCACCACTAGTATTACAGGCATTTTGTCTTGAGTATTCCCACCAAAGATCTAACCACTCTTGCCACAATAACTTGGTAATGTGAGAAAAACAGAAGTTGGTAAGTGTGAGTAAATTAAACTAGCTTATTGTCACTGTCTAACAAATGTACAGAGCAAATAAATAGCATTGAAAGCAGCTGAAAGGCATACACATCCCTTTTACCCCAGCAATGTCTCTCTGCTCCACCCTAAGGAGTGCTTTACATCTCATCCACAGGCAGTAGAACACTACTCACTGCAATTTGCAGGCAAATTCGGCATCCTCCCTGCTCTGCATTCTTCTTCCCATTTATTAACTACCAACATCTCAAGCACCCTCTCTTCTGGTGGTTCAGAGAAACCACCTTGGACACAACTGGTTATTTTAATTCTCTGAAGTAGCTGATGACTAAAGGGAAGCACAAAGGTCAGGAACTGGAGATCACAGTGGGGCCAAGATGTCTGAAGAAGTCTCATGTTAACAGATGTAAACCAACCTGTAGCAGAAGGTTACTAATTTCTATGTGTGATTAACATGCTGAGGGGATGCTCACTTAGAAGAAACAAGGAGGAAATCATTAACACCATGATGGAGGTTGTGAAACACATCTGTCTTGTTCATAAGCTCAGCCAGGAAACCCGAGCTTCCTTCTCTGATGGGACTGACCATAGGACTAGAAAAACATCTTAGAAACTGGGAGACTTTCCTTCAAGGGCATTGCAACTATTATTACACAAAATAATGTAGAGAAGAGATGTATTTCCTCCTCCTTCCTGATAGAATAATTCTCCGGAGGCCTTCAGGACAGTTACAGATGCTTCCCTGTCAAACATGTCAGATCATGCAAGAATCCAAAATGTATTTACTCACGAAGTCAGAATTCTTGGCAAAAGCTTTGTACCGGTGGGGCAACAGAAGGGTGGAAAATTATTGATAAATAGGTGACATCTTACTATAGGCCATAGCAAGTGACTGTACAGCTACCCATTTATCTCCATCTATTTTTGATTAATATCAGTGACTACCTGGTTTGCTCCTAGGACTCACTTTCACAGAAACACGTCTCCATGTTCGGTTTTGTCAAAGGAGGTAGTTGATAACAATAAGAAAAATGTAGCAGTGTAACCCAAAAACCCAAAAATCCTACCTTGAACATGCACAATGTGGAATATTCTATACATACCAGAGATGCTACAGACAGGACACCTGATTTGAGAAAAGAAACCTACTATGTTACTATGCTCCTTGGCAGATAAAATTACTTTTGTGTGCAGAACTCTAAAAAATGCATCCTTAGAACAGCTCCTTTCCAGAAAGGTGTGACATGCATCATGAGACTGGATGACTTCCTGGGGATGTGAATTCTGCCATTTACCCATAAATCATGTACAGGGCAAGGCTCATCTATAAGTTGCAACAGCCCTTCTCAGGTCCTGGCTGTGGGAATTAAGAGTTGTGTAGCCACAGTGCATTCAGTCCTTAGCTAAGGTGATGAAAATAGGCAGTTGAGGTTGATCCTGGCTACAGAAAAGACGTTTGTATGCATTTCTAAGAGTGGTGTGAACAACTCTCTACAGAAAATGATCAAGGATGCTCCTTGTGGTGTAGGATCTCATCTGAAAGCCAACTGAGTCACTTCATAAATGGCATTATTTTTTGTTGCTAACAGAGTTTGTCCTTGAAAAGATCATCTTGTTGGAACATCTACCACTTCTTCAACTGAGAAGCAACAGAAATTTACTCCTTAAGGATAAAAGATGAAGGGTCGTTGGAAGAGATATATAATAAATGGTTAAAAATAAGCCGATACAGATTTTGAGGATGGTTTTTCTAGGCCACCTTCCTTGATATTCAACACTGTAAACCATATCTATCCAAAGTCCAGGCAACCAAATAATTTGCATAAGTGTCAGAAACACTACTACACAAGCCATATCACAGTATAAAGAGCAGTTTTAACAAATTCCAGAGACTGATCTGTAGCAAAACCTGCTGTCCAAGCAGATCCTTTCCCTCTCTGCAGGAAACCAGATCCAAGTTTTGTGGTTGACCCCTACTTTATGCTGTTCTAAGCTGAAAGTCCAAAGGTGATGTTGCCCACAAAACAGGGACTTGCCAATGCAGCTTTGATTCTAAGTAAATGCCACATTCTGACAAAGACTCCTAGAGCCTTGGACAAGCCAGAAAGTGTGTCAGCTCCTCACAAGGCCCAGCTGCACACACACACACTCACCTACTCATAACTGCACAGAATGCCCAGCTCAGGAAAAAGACTCCTGTCTAGGGCTCTTCTCAGGCCTGCCACTCTTTTAAACTTGAGACAGTGGGAAACTTTCTGTGAAATTCAAGTGGTCTTTGTTAAGTACTCCCTTTTTTTTTTGTCCAGTAAACATGATGTAGAGATCCCAATGGACTTATTCTGAGAAACTCCTGTAAAATGGTTTTGTCCTCTTTCTGTGAAGCAAGTTCTGATTGGAGGGGTATTCACAAACCATATAGGAAAGAATAGGTGTGAAAATGCAAAGGCCATTCTTACCCAGATGGGCAATGAATAGGCATTTGCCAGTTTAAAAAAAAAAAAAAGGGGCAGAAAAAAAAGAAAGGAAAAAAGCCCAGACAACTGCAAAGATTATGCACATTTGAAATCCTCCTGGGATACAATTTGAAGCTGGCATGGCATAAAGGTGAAACATATTACTGTGCAACTTGGAAAAAAGCTTAATTTGCCAGTATGCAAATGTACCGATTAAACTGTCAGGCTATTCACAGAAACATGCATGGAATTCATCCTCAACTAGTAAGAAGGAGCACAACGTGGATGGGAAAGGAAAAAACTTTTGTTTTGTAATACATGACTGAATGCTTAGATTAGTGTTTCCCTGAATCTCATCCATCCCTCCTGCTGACTTTTATGCTATGGGCATTCAAAAGAAAGTAGGTTTTACCATGACAATAACAATGACAAGCTCTCCAAGTACAGTACCAAAGGGGAAGGCAATGGCAGAAGGAAACAGCAGGCAGTGGACTCCTGGAAGATGCTATAGAAAACGTGGAAGTGCAGCAGTGAGGTATATCAAGCATGACTTGAGGCAGTTTTCTATTTGACAGAGTTACCATACATAGACCTACACAAATCTAGAAAGTTATGGCTCGAAATGGTGATTATTTTGTTTGTCAAAACCATAAAAAATTACCCCAGAAAACATATGATGTAGTAGAACCAAAAAGATGTACAGAATATTGAACACTGCATGCCATACACAAACAGCTACGTTGTACACTTGGAAAATGTGTTTTGCAAGGTTTTTTTTCTGTACAGCCACTAGATGTCCCTTTCTGCAAAGCCAATTGCTGAAAGTCTTCACGCTCAAAACTGAAGGATATCAGAGAATTTGATTTTCTCTAGTGTCTTTTAAAATTACAGTATCTCAAAGCTCCTTGCACAGTAATGACTACCATTTCTAGAAACACAGTGGTGATGAACCCATCACAGTTACTCAGCAACTCAGCAGTAGCTCAGCGCCTCAGCACAGCATTCACCTGAAGCAAAACTGCCTAGGATGCTGGAATCCAAGCTTTTTTGGAAATTTATTGTGTGCTCTTTCACAGAATGACTAACAGAGTGAAACCCAAAGGCTGTGTCTTGCTTTCATACTTATGGGGAATAGAGAATAATTGTTCTATATCCTTGAGAACTGATGGCCTTGCTGAGACAGATACAGATTTAGTTTTTGCCTCAATCTTACACAGGAGAATTTAGAGAATTGCCTGGCAAAACATCTCACTGATATCTCACTTAGACAAGATCAACTAGCTTGGTATTTTTGCCTAGTTTGTCTTTTTGACAACCTTCCCAAACCTTGCATTGAGAAGAATGCAGACTTTGAGAGATGGTGGAAATGTTGGAGACTTTGTATCTCCTACAGAATATGGTCTCTCTATGTTCTCATTATCAAAATGACAAGTGTTTCCCTAGTTGGGAGAACACCCTGGGCTAGGACAGACATGTAGAAGTTAGGCTTGGTAGGTGGTCTTCCTGCTTCTGGAACTGCTCTTCTGTGCATCAGTAATCTAGCTACTAGTTCCTGGGAGCACAACAAACCTAATAAACTGCTGCTGCTGCTGGAGACAAGCAGTATCATCTAATCCTCTCTTTCTCTACCATGTGTGGTTTTGGAAATCTCTAATCCTTGGCCTCCACACCAACTGTTGGATGGCCTCCTGTTTGTATCAAATGGATGCATTATGTTCTTCAGACAGTCATCTAATCTACTATTTTTCCTCATGTGGGAATAATTTACCTACACTATCTCCTCAGAAATTTGTGTACCATGTTTATAAAAACAGTACTGTTTTTAATGTGGATTTCCCCTCCCTTCCCAGACAGACAGTCTACTATCTTTATAGCAAGAGAGATTTCTCAGTATTTAACTTTGAAACTGATTACTCAACCCCTTCCCCTAACAGACAGGGAGAGCTATTGACCATTTTCCTCTTTGCAGCACTCCCTCATATACAGGAAGGTGCCTCACTTTTCTTCTTTAGATCCGTCTTTTCTGAAAAAACAAACTCAGGTCCCCAAATCATCCTCATTGGTTATAGGTATTCTCCTCCTTCTTATCTTCTTCCAGCTTCTCTCCAGCTTGTCTTTCTTTCACTTAAATGCAGCCCAAACATAGATAAAGTACTCTAGCTGAGGGAGGTGAATGAAGGAGTTGCCTATATATCATTGTCTATGTTAAAGACCTTACAAAATAAATAATCCCAAGCAAACAAAGTCCTGTTATCAGAACAGATCTTCCTTAAGAAAGATACATGTGAGTGAAGAATCCTTATGTTGGAATGAAGATCTCAACTCTTCCATAAACACAACAGTTCAGTCAAAATACAGCATATCCATCACAACATCTGAAAGCTACTATAGCCCCACAATCTCCATAGGAAGTTCTCATTTAGTGTCTTGTATTCCAAACTTTGCACCACAACAACTGTGGGTGCTTTCTTCAGCTTCAATGACCTGATTTATGCCAATTGATAAAGCTTTATTTTCTGTTGTTATCAAGTTAGTTACTATAAAACTGGATTAACAGAGCAAAAATTCCTATCTAGTGTTTCCATACACAACATTAGTCCTGCATCAGCTTCCAACTCTCTGGGACCAATTTAGTGGAGTAACATTTCTTCCATTCAAGGAAGTGACCAGAATCCAAATCCTGAAAACCTGGCAATGTGTGACTTCTCAGTGCATCTCAAAGATGCAGAAAACAATTCAGCCACGTCTGCTCAGACTGATTCTTCTGAATATTTGGCCTCATTCTAAACAGGGGCCTGCAAGAGGAAAAGCTTCTATGGAGTTTCAGGAACACAGAGGAACATTTGTATCCTCAGCAGGAGATCTGACCAGGAGTAGCCCTTGCTTTCTGTTGCTTTAAAGGTTTGTTGGAGTTTTCACCCAATCATCTGCTTGAACATCTTGAAAATCAGTATCTCCTTCTATAATATCTATCCAAAACAAACACCAGATGACACTACACAAATTGCCCTAACCCTACCAGATTGTTGTTAAAATCAAAATATGTATCAGTCTACATTTAACAGGAAGTACTGTATTTTTACCAGCACAACATCTATTAATGTGTCAGTAATACACTCTATGGAAGAAAGAATCACTGCGTTCTGAAAGCTGTCAAACTTCTCAAAATTTTGTAGCTAATAACTACATTTGTTTGAAAGACAGAAATGCATGCACACACAAACACAACCTTATTCTCCAAGAAGAAAACACACCAAGGAGATGGCAAATAAGAAGGAGTTTGCCTAAACTTTTTTTTCAGAAGACTTTTTCTGCAGACTAGAGAATGCTCAGCAAATTTCCTATGGATGATTTATTCAGTTAATTGCCCTGTCCTTTTTAGCATTTACCAAATGATGAGATATCCATTTTACATAAAACTGAAGACTAAACCATAGGTGTTCTGTACATAAAATGGCTTCTATACCCAGTGGATATAAATCCCCAGTGTCAAGCACAAAGCCTCTATTTTAGCCTCCAGGCATGGGGGACAGGCAGAAAGTTACCTTCCTGTGCTTTGCCTGACACACCTCAGGAAGTTTCCATCAGCACTAGTTCTGCTTGCTCTGAAAACCACAGGTGGCAACATCTGTGCCTTAGTTTGCTCCATACCTAGAACAGGGACAGCATCATGTGCCCAATCCTGCAAGACTGCCTGCCTCAAGGAATTGTAATAGATTGTTTTGCATCCTTGGATACAGAATACTACAGAAATATCAAGAATTAATTCACAATCTCTTCAAATTTTATTCTCCAGACTTACAAAAAACCTAGTTTTCTTCTCAAGGTATTCTAGCGCCTTAATTCTTCCAATTCCTCTTTAGAGTCAGCATCCTACTTACAATTTTAGAACACCAGGTTAAACCTGGCTCCAATTCATAGTAGTGTAGTGACCAGAGTCAGTGTTACAGCACATTCAGCTATTTTTAAGTTAGAGAAGTATTACATTTTGAGCCAGGATATTTACTTTTCCCACTTGCAATCCAATTTGTATACTTGCTATTTTAGAAATTCCAAAGACGCTTTGAAGAGTGCATAGGCAAAAGCCTTTTTTTATTCCCAGGCACATATTTGGGGTCCAGTCAAATATACCACATTAAACAGTGGCACACATATACACATGATTATCTCAGTTCCTCTCTCAGACTTTGTCTGCAGACTATCTACAGCCATGCCATTGTATCTCCATAGCATAGAAATGAACTCCATTGATGGGGGATACCTCTGTGGGTATCTAGACCACCTCCAAGCAACATGTATGACAGTACAGAAGCAGCCCTGGAGCTGCCATCACAGCTACATTAACAGGGATTTCAACAGGCTGTGGCCATATCACTTCAAGGGTGTTAATTCCTGTGCCCCAGTCAGTTGTAATCTATTTATGCTAGTGAAACGTAAGCTTGTCAAATAGCATTTTAATGCACTTCTTTAAAATGTAAAGGCAGATAACTTCACAACTGCCCTCTTAAAACAGGAAACAGAGAAAACAATGTCTCCACATGATGGCACCATTTCCTAGGAAGAGAAATGATGCTATGCTCATGCCTTCTTCAGTAGGGAACATTTTCATGTTCTACATGAAATGTTTCAACCGCACTCTCGTGTTCCCAGAGAGCTCATGCATGATCCTGCCAAGCCCCAGCATGGTCTAACTGTATTAACTGGCTATAAGTTTGAGGCAGTTCAGCTCTTTAAAAATCTAGGTGCATCTATCACTCGTTTTCCTTCCCAGTGCAAGGTGCTGTTACTTGGAGTGCATGTTTCACTGGTGGACCCACAGCAAGAGAGTCACTGATCAGGGAAATGGAGAGGTGGGCCAGCAATGCTGGTGTGAGCACTCCCTACTCGAAAAAAGATTAGGGTGATGCTTCTTGGGAAACAAAAAAAATTCTTTGGAAAAAAATAGGCAAACAAGGTGATTTGTTTTGCTATTCTATGGTCCTGATTAAAAAATTATTCCAGTCCTTAAGAATACCTCCATCTGCTTTAAAGGCTTTTGTTTAAATCCTAATAGTGTATTTCAGACTGAACCCCCATAAGGAAGGTGGATAATGATTGCTTTTGATTGTCTTGCTGTGGGAGACTG
>VZTT01064994.1:32946-44310 GCA_013400855.1 Buphagus erythrorhynchus | reverse complement strand
ATTCTGTGTCTTCCTGAAATTTCTTTCATCTTTGGAAAATTTACAGATTCCTCTTCTCTTTTTTTAAGGGTGAGAAAGAGTGTGCAGATTTTATACCAGAATTGTATATGAATATTGTATTTTATATAAGATTTGCAATGGGAATGATTATTTCTTCTCAGTTATTTAGACCACTTAATTTCTCATTATTCACTCATTTAGATCAAATCCATCCATGGCTTTTAAAGACAAATAGAATTTGGCTGATTTGTTGTCTTGCAATAGTTTAGTGCCCAAAGGAAGAAGAAAGGACAGGAATAACTGTCGATCCACTACAGGTTTTATTGAAGTTTATTTTATATTACCACCTTTTAAAGAATTATTTTCTTCTGTAAGTAATTTCTTTTAAGTTTTTTTGTCTTATCTTGTATAGCATTATGCAAATTGTGCCTAATAAGCTGACTATATATAAACATTTCCTTTTTCCTGAATCTAATAGTTCTGTCAAGGAATCCCTGTACTGGTGTATTTCTTTGAGATATTAAAAGATTTTATCCAGAAAAATAGTTGTTCATGCATCCATTTTCTCAGATTTTATGTCATCACCTTCTAATGACAAAGTACTTGCTCCACAGAAGCATATTAAGAATACACTGGATGAACTTTTTCTCCAGTCTTTGTGAATACAATTTGAGAGTCAGAGATAAATAGGGATATGACATGCTTATGTATAGGTCTAATATGAGTCTGAACATCACACCTGTCTCTGAAAATAAGCTAGTAAGAATGATGTTTTAAATTAATACCTTTGTTTAAATTATTTTCTGACTTTTCAGGGTTACCGGATAATCTTAAACAGGTGTGTAGATAAAAATAATATGACAGAGTGAGTACATCTTGTAGTGAACATAATTCAGGGTTCATTTCTTGTTTGTCATCCTAAAATTTAAAGTTTAAAGTAGTTCGGAAGTCTAGTCTTACTCATACTAATATCTGTATTAAAATTTCATGCTTATGTTTAAGTTTAGACATTTTTTTCATAAGTATCCATAATGTTATATCCACTTCCACTTTTGGGTTTGTTTGGTTTTTTTCCACTTAGCAATAATCCTATCTCTTCATTTTGATATATCTATCCAAGTTTTTTACCAGCATTTTGTTTACATTACATATCTTCTGTGAAAACTGATGTTATATTTCTTACCTAGTTTTAGTCTTTCTATTATACTCTTAATTATTTTCATTATAATAGTCAGCTAAGGTCCATGATGTATTTTTCTATCTTTAACTCACGAAGTGATAGCACTGCTACAAGAAGAATTATCAAGTGAAGGACATTTTGCACTTTTCATAATTATCTATGTCTAAGTTTTCTAGTTCTGTGATTTTAGCTTTCTTTTTCTCTTTTTGTGTACTATGAGCTACATATAAATACAGGGGAATTTTTGTGTCTATGGGTTCTCATTTAATAGGTAATCCATTTTTGTATCATGCCTTCATACACAATTATTTCATTTATTAGATTTATACTGTTAACTTGCTTTTCATTTATGTGCTTTTTAAAATCATATTCAGAATTTCAAACTGGATCAGCTCTAGGGTTATTCTTTGCATCATGCTATTTACATGTAGGTTTTGTGTTAGTTGATTAGAAATTCATCAGCACCTGAACTGAAGGTAATCACTTGCTGTTGTGGTACTTCTATAGCCTCTTCTATTCCTCCACAGTGTGTGAGCTATCTTTGACCTCAGTTGAACTTCTATGATTACAGTGATTATCTGATTGGATTTTAGTTGAGTCACATTGCTGCCTGAAAGGCCTCATTTACTTATTCAAATAACTTGAGCTTGCAGGTTAGCAGTGTAAAGACATAATAGAATATGAAACAGACCATAACAAAATTAAGATTACTTTAAAGATTGTGCAAGAAATCCCCAATATATTAGCATACTTGATAGAGATACAACCTTCAGAACAATATTTTTTCATAGGAAATATGTTGAAAGTATGTAAACCTTCATAAGGAACATCTACATTTTGTTACCTGGGGAAACATCAGCTTGTTTCTTCCGCTTAGTATGGATTTGCACAGAACCAGTATATATGTGTTTGTAAGGCCTGTATGAGGAATTCTGAGATTTACAAGAGAGTGAACTGCTTCCAACCTCTTTTTTAAAATGACACTGCTTTACTAATAAGTCCCCCCAAACAAGCAGTTTGACCTAAGCCATATCCTTGCCACAAGCCAAAAGACAAGCTGTGAATGATTAGACTTTGAAATTATATTCAGTGAAGCATGCTTCTAGACAGACAGAAACCAAAGTCAGCCCCAATTTTCTATAAAGCAACGTAGAGAAATGTTCCTCTCCTGCTTATGAAATGTAAATGTGCAAAGGTGCTGAAAATAGCTTGAGAAAAGTGCAGATAGTAGGTCAGTACTGTTTCTTTGAATATATATACATTTCCGTCATTATAGTGCATCTTAAACCAGTTCTAGCTCTAAAAAATAAATGCTCAGCATTTATATATAGAAACTGCAGTCCTATCCATTTTATTTCTGTAAGTGATGTCATTAAATCAATGGTGGAAGTCACACAAGGTAAGCACGTATGGCCCTTTGTGTGTCTTTAAAAAGATGCACATTTATCAGAGAGATTCATTATTAAAATGTGCTACTGAAGAAATAAATCAGTGCTGGTTTTTAAAGGTTAGATCTGTTATATGGGTCTTCAAAGCATGTGCTGTTTTTATCATAATTAAGAGCTTTTCTTAACAAGATAATCTTTTTTTCTGCTTTAAATGCATATTTTAATGTTAGGTCTGACTTTATGGCTCCTGTATCCTATAAAAAGAGCTCTCTGGAGGATGAGCTTCTTCCGTCATGGAAACTCTTGAGTTTTCAGGAGTTTTGCTGCATAAACAAAACTCATTGAATATTTTTGGGAGACCAAAATGTGTAGAGATTGAGCTTATTCTTGTACTGAATCACTGCTCAACAGAATAGTAAATAATCATATTGACATAAGAGTATTTTGGCATCTTATAAAATAAAAAAGGTAAAATAATTGGTAAAATGTTTCATACTAGCAGTACTGCTGAAATACAGAGTAACCCTAGGAATCCCTAACATCTTTTCCTAGGATAACACAATCTGTGAGAAAATTTTTTATAAAAATTAAATTAACATGAATTCAAAGAAATCAAAATAGAACAGATAGATCCTGATTTTTAGTTTGCTCATTTAAAAAAATAGAAAATGTCTGCATAGTTAAAACAACAAAACAATTAAAATAATTTAATAATTACAAAGTAATTAAGACAACTTCTTTCTAGGTATGAGGTAGAGAGAATGGAGTACTAGAGAGAAAGAATTAATTACATGTGAATAATAAATGGAGAAAAAAAATCAATATAAACAAGAGGAAATAACACATTGTCCATTAATGGATTTTGCATAGAATAAAAAGAATCACAGAATCATATAGTCGTTACATTTGGAAGGGACCTCTGGAAATATATAGTCTAACTCTGCTGCAAAATGGAATCAGCTAAAGTGGGTTACACGGTGGGTTTTGAATGTCTCCAGAAGGGGAGAGTCCATGACATCCTGGCATGCCTGCTCCAGTGCTGTACTCCTCTCCATGTGGCTCTTCCTCACACTGATGTAGAACTTGTATTTCAGGTTATGGTCACTGGTACTCCTTCTGTTGCTGTGCACCACTGAAAATAGTCTGGCACTGTCCCAAGGTCACCTGCCTTTGAGATGTTCATAAGCACAAATGAGATCCCCCCTCAGTCTTCTCTTTAGACTAAAAAGGCCCCACCTCTCCTCATAGGAGAGAAGCTCCAGACCCCTGATCATCCTTGTGGCTCTCCACTGGACCCTCTCCAGTAGCTCCTTGTGCTGAGGAGCCCAGAACTGGACACAGCACTCCAGGTGTGGGCTCACTAGGGCTGAGTAGAGGGGCAGGATCACCTCCCTGGACCTGCTGGCCACATTCTTCCCAGTGCACCCCAGGATACCCTTGGCCCTCCTGGCCACAGGGGCTCTGACAGCTCACAGAAAACTTGTGATCCACCAGGAGCCCCAGGTCCTTCTCCACAGAGCTGCTCTGCAGGAGGTCAGCCCCAGCCTGTGCTGGCACTTGGGGCTGTTCCTCCCCAGGTGCAGGACCCAGCACTTGCCCTTGTTGAGCCTCATTAGGTTTCTCTCTGCCCACCCCTCCAGCTGATCCAGGTCCCATGGAATGGCAGCAGAGCCTTCAGGTAGATCAGCTACTGCTCCCAGGGTCATCAGCAAACTTGCTGAGGGTGCATTTGATCCCTTCCTACAGATCATTAGACAAAAGTGATAAAGGAAACTTAGAAAAATTCTGGAACAGTATTCTAATGAAATGTAGTGCAATGCAAAACCCACCTAGGGGTTAGAATGATAATATTTTTTTACATTATTCTATTTTGTGGTTGCTTTTGATTCTAGGGGATTGATTTTTGAACTAAAGATCATTGGCAGTCTAACTTATTTTGTTTTAACTCACGTTTTTTTCCCCTGATTTATTTCCCTATTTGGATTTGATATTGTCCAATGATGTCCAATTAATTTTTCAATTTGAAATCACAGTTATTAAGTAAAACATATAGAATTACTTATTACTAAATTCTTCAAATTTTAAATATTGACCCCTTCTTCACCTCTCAATAGCAAAGCTTCCTTGAATTTTATTTTTGTAGACGGTTTGTTTTTATTTTCTCTTACAAAGAAAATCTCATCAACTGTAACCTCAGCCTGCAGCATATATTGACAGACTGTAATCAGTTTTTAGAACAATATCTGAATGGTACTTTTCCTAGAGCAAACCAGTCATATATATGGATGATAACACAGGGTTTTTAACCCTCTGGAATTATTCTCACAAATAGTAGTTATGAGGTATGCAAGGACTTCGAGCGGTTATATCTAAAAACAGATTATTGCTCTAAAACACTGTATTTTTTTATATGAAGGTGTTATTTAGACATACTCACAATTTGTCATTAATGGCTGGAAAAAGTGCCAATAAGAATTTCAGATAAATCATTCTCACAGTTTTCACTTTTGTACGTAAGTTCTTACTTAGGCATCTATTGGGGTGAAACATGAGCTCATACCAATCTGAGCCTATTGATTCTTTTCCCATTACTGTAACTTTAAACAGATAAAACTAAATCATAATTGCTATGTTGGATGCATCACTGCATATATAATCAATAAATTAATGTATGTTCTGTTTAAAAATGAAATTTTAATTCAAATATGCTTCTTGGTAGTCAAGTTGCATGCATCTGGGGCCCAATATTGAAAACCAGTCTGATCTGAGTCTGAGCTATGATTCAATTTCAGGATGAAAATAAAAAGGAGAAGCCTCCAATTTTACAATTTTATCAAGTTAAAAAAAAAAGGGGGATGATTGTTGGCAACTAATTTTTTTTGATTCTCAGCTTAAAGGAAAGATGAATTGATGTAAGACATCAGCATATTTCTGTAGGATTTTAATAAAACATGTTTCCTGTTTGAAGACATACATTTTTTTGTGACATTAAGAAGTGTGAGGTGAATTAATATTTTAGACCTCATGTTGCAGAAGCATAACAGAATATAATTTTTCTCCATATTATGGAATTGTAATAGGAGGCCCCAGGATTACACTATACAGAATAACTGGTTTGACGTATTCTAGTGACATGCATATTTATAAATGCAGGCAACTGCTAAACAAAACCCTCAAAATCATTGGTTGCTGAGCAATATACTGAAAGGGCTAGTAGTAGATGCTACTAAACAGAACTGGATGTCTAATTTTAAGGAATTCGGTTCAGCTATTATGTAGGAAACCAACAAAGCCAACAAATGGGTTGAGAGTCAGGAAATGAGAAATGAGAACAAGTTTTCCATCAGCAAGAGTTTATATGCATCAGAGTTCCATATATATGCAAGTACAGGTGATCATAGGAAGATCTATTGCAGATATGCAATCGGTTTAGTGAGGGATTAGAGATTAAAGACTGAGTCCCTGAAATGTGGCCTTACTGCTCAGGCCATTATTGAGCTGCTTTGTTACAACGAGTGAAGCGGCAGAACATAATAGCAGGGATAATCAGTAAGTCTGAGCTTTAGTAGAACTTTAAGATCAGCTTTTATTTTTTGATGTAGGGTTTGAAATCAATCAGACTATTTGTCTGGTGAAAATTACAGCATCTTGGATTGTACATGGTATGCAGATGCTGGTGCTCACACTAAATAAAATATACAGCTATTGGTGCAGTAATTTTACTATTTCCTCCCTATTTAGTATGTGAGTATTTGAATATAAACTCATTACTGTTTAATATTGAAGTGAAAGTAGAGCTGAAGCGTAGTATTTTAGAAACCGGGCAGTACTTTGCAATAAACCAGGCTTGCTCATTCCTCTTAATGAAAAGAAGTCATAGAATCATACAATGTGTAGAGTTGGAAGGGACCTTAAAAATCATTTAATTACAACCCTCCTTTCATGGGCAGGGATAGCTTTCAGTAGGCTAGATTGCTAAAGGCCTTACCCAACCTGGCTTTGAACGCTGCCAGGACTGGGGCATGCACAACTTCCCTTGGCAATATGTTTCAGTATCACACCACCCTCACAGTAAAAATTTTCTTCTAATAGACAACCTAAATATCCATGATCATGAACACATAATAAAAAAATGGTAACACTTTTTATGGAAGTGGAATTGGCTTGAAAGCTTTCACTGCTAGTTGTCAAAATATTTTTTAAGTTCTCAAGCATTGAGAATTATCTAACTGTCATCAGAGAAATCTGCTGCATTAAGACCCATAATTTTAATTTCTTGCTGAAGTTCTGTTGAGAAAGCTGCTATGCAAACTCTTGTTTTATGTAAACAAAGCATGGTTATAGGTGTCTCCTCTAATATGAGAAGAACGACTAATATAAGAAATTTAAAATTAGATTTAGGTATCTTTTTATCTTGAAACATTAAACCTATTATTAGAAGGCAAAATTCAGGTTTTCCATTAATGGATTTATTTGTTTCTGATAGAATATGAAATATTATAAGCTCCATTGACTGAAGTCAAGCAGGATCTCATGCCCTGAATGATGGGGGGGAAAAAAAAGGTGGGGAAAACAAGAATCCTAAATAATACACTGAGCGTGGTACAAGGGTACAAGTGCCAGCTCAGGAATTACCAGATAAGTTCACTGACAGGTCTTACATATTCTTACACAGTCATAGATTAATTAAGGTTGGAAAATACCTCTAAGGTCCAACCAGTCTGAATTGTCTGATCCACTTGGCATCCTTCTGCCTGCAGGGTTCTGAATCATAGAGAAACTATTAATTTGAACTCTTTGTTGGGACATATGTACTCTGCATGTTTGCTTAACTATACTTCAGTACTAAGCTGTAGCTGAAACAATAAGATTTATCTGACCAAGTTGTGATGGACTGAGTCAGTCGCACAGCACAGTGGGTTTGCAACATGTATAACTTTGCTGCTGGCAACTGGGAACCAAATCGTCTTGGTTTATTTTACTTGCTGCATGTGCTGGAGTATACCATGTGTTACATAGAAAACTGATTTGCAAACAGTAACTTAAACTAGAGAAAAAATGCACACTTTTTTGTTTTTGTTGTTCCCTAACAAGTGATAATTATAATCATTGATTTTTATAAAATTCTGCTTTCTTTTGTATCCCTTATGTACACTTTAATATTGGAATGCTGTGATCAGTTTTCCCCTGAGTTTTCTCTTCTACAGGCACTAGAGACCTAACTCCTTTAGTCTTTCCTCATAGGGCAGATTCTCCAGCTGTTTGATAATTTTTGTGGCCCTCCTTTGGAGCCCCTCCAGTCTGTCAGCATCTTTCTTGAACTGTGGTGTTGAGAACTGAATGGAGTATATTCCAGGCATGGCCTGACAAATACTGAGTGGGATGGTCATGTCTCTAACTCTGCTAGTAATGTCCCTGAGGATGCAGGTCAGGATCCTATTTGCCTTTTTTGACTCCTGTTCAGCTTGTTGTCCACTCCCTTCCAGCAATGCTTCTCCCCAGCCACATGCTTTTTAGTCTGGACTGGGCTCTCAGTAATGTCATCCCAGGACTTTGTATTTGGCTTTGTTAACATACAAATTTGAACTTTGCACAGTTATTGATAGCACTCTCTTCCAAACTGTCCAGGCTTTCTTTCAAGATGGCTATTTGTTCTGATAAGTTCAAGTGACCATTCTGTTCAGTGTCATGAGCTCTCGAGTCTTAACCATTCTGCTACTTGCTTGTCAAATTTTAAAAAGTGTCCAAACTATTAAGTCTAATAAGATAACAGGAAAATAAATAGCAAGTTAAAGAGGCTTCTATCTGCTCTAGTGCTTTTTGCTAAGCATAAAAATTGGTTCAAAATTATGTTGCTCCAATGCATTTCCTGTAAATGGACTTGTGCAGAGCCCTGACTTTTCATTTATTGTTTCATGGGAATATTTACATTTGGCAAAAGTTAATTAAAGTTAATTTCTATCTCCCTTCAGCTATGCCTCCAGTTTAGTACTCAAAATATGAGACAGGAATGTCTTATTGCTTCCAGTGCATGCTCACAGCTTACTTTGGAAAAATTCCAAGAAATGTTGACATGTGGTGTTATTACCTCCAAAATCTAAGCAGTCAGAATTTTTCCTTCCTCTGCTTATAAGACTTTTACCTTTACTCTGTAAGCTAAGTCTTCTGGCCAAAGTGGACCTTTTCCTCATGCATCTTGTATCTAGTGTTTAGTCTTAAGTGCTCCCATATAATGTAAGTAGTGTATATTTTACTCATAAAGTTTTCATGAGACAAAATTAATTAGGAATATAAGCTCTGTTATACAAATAACATTACTGTGTGACTCATGGGAAACAGAGAAAAGTTGGAATCAATGTTTTTTAAAAATGTTGTAACAAAACTAATCTGTAAATTAATCTCACTACTAATATGCTGATTTAGGTCAATAAATATTTGAAATCTTCTGGTAAAAGGTAGCTCTTTTCTGTTCAGAGAATTTCTGTTCTTCCTGAAATTGAAATGTGAATAGAGTAAAAAATTGTTAAGTGATTCAGAAATAATAATAATCTCTTCTTATGTTATATGTCTATCCAGTTAAAATTATTTTTATTTCAAAATAATTTTGGGGAAATTTTCCTAAACTTATTGTTTATGTCATGACTCACTTTTAAAACACCATATGAAATACAACAATATATTTTTCCTTTCCCTAAGCACCTTCTCAGAAGTCAGCAGGGGTGCCTGTCTGAAGTGCCTGTGTGCCAATTCATGTAGCATGGGGAAGAAACATGGTAAATTAATGGTCTGTGTAGAGTGGCAGAATTTGGATCTCGTTGGAATCAACACTGATGCAGTGGAACAGCTTACATGATTGGAGTACTTCAACTGAGTTATTAGGCCTACTTTTTAGGAAGGACAGAGCAGGAATATGAGGAGGTAGAGATGCCCTTTATTTAAGAGAGTAGCTGAAATGCATGGAGCTTTTCCTGGTGATGGATAATGAACAAACTGAGAGTTTTTGGGTTACAGTGTAATAGCGGGTGTCTATTGTAGACCACCTGACCAAGAAGAACAAGGTGAGACCTTCTACAGAGAGCTAGCAGGAGCCTCACATTAACAGGTCCTAATCCTCATGGCAGACTTCAATCACACCTGTATCTGCTGGAATGGGGACAGCACAGAATGGCGTAAACCATACAGGACATTCCTGAAGCAACAATTTCCTGACTCAAGTGTGAAAGGAACCAGTGCAGAGGTGCTTCGCTGGACTTCATACTCTCACACAAGAAAGGATGTTAGGAATATGAAAGTCAAAGGCAGACTTGATTACCATTCCCATGAGATGATGGAGTTAAGGACCCTGAGAGGAGGAAGCAGAACAAAAAGAAAGTTACAACCCTGACTTCAAGAAAGCAGGAATTGGATTGAGCTTCGAGGTTTATATTGAAACAATCCCATTACATAAAGCCTTGGTTGGAAAAAAGCCCCAAGAGAAATGGTTGATGTTCAGGACTCACATCCTGCAAGTTCAGAGCAGTCTATCCCAACAAGCAGGAAGACAGGAAAAATATCTGCGGGCCTTCATGTGAGAGCACATTTCCGCAAAACTCAGACATAAAAAGGAAGTATATGAAGGGTGGAAATAGGAACAGGTAACCTGGCAGGAATAAAAAGACACTATTTAAGCATGGAGACCTGCAGGTAGGAAAATCAAAGCCCTGAAAAAGTGTCTGATGAAATGGAGTCAGATGTCAAAGGCAAGAAAATATTATCTATAAATATATCAACAGGTAAAGGACAACTAAGGAAAATGTGGTCCTACTGCTGAATGAGTTGGGAACCTTGCTGTAAGAAGACATGGAACAGGCTAGGCTAAGGGTAGTGAATGCCTCTTTTTGCTACCATCTTTACTAGTAAAGTTGGTCTTTAAAAATCCCAGATATCTAAAACCAGAGACAGCATCTGAAGTACGAAAGCTATGTAATTTGTGAAAGAGAAGCAGGCTAGGAAAATCTTAAACAGCCTGTATATACATAAATCCATGGACGTTGATGAGTTGTGCCCATGAGTCAGGCCTGATGTCATTGAAAAGCCTCTCTTGATTATCTTCCAAAGATCATGGCGATTACGAGAGGTGTCTGAGGATTTCAGGAAATAAGTGTCCTTTCTATCTTCAAGAGTGGCAAGAAGAAGGAGACAGAGAGCTACAGGCCTCACCGTCATCTGTGGAAAGGATCCTGAAAATCATTTCCAGGCAACTGACCATGAAGAAAACTACCAGAAACAGTCAGTACGAACTTACCGAGAGGGAGTCATGCTTAAACAACTTGATAACCAATGTTGAGAGGATAGTTTGGTAGATGAGGAGAGAATGGTGGATACTGTCTTCATAGATTTCACTCTGTCTTTTGACAAAACCTATTTCATCTGACATTAAAGAGACAGTTTCTTTTAGGAATTCTTTACAGAATGATAATAACATTATTACCAGGAGGCAGAAGAAGGTGGTACCAGTCACACCCTCCCAGATGTCTGCATAGACAAGTTGTTGATAAGTTTTGGAGGTGGGCAGTGAGATCATTTGAAAGCCAGCTGAATAATTTTTTGTGTTCTAATGATTAAAAATCAAATTTTTAATAGTAGCAGATTACATATAAGGTCATTAACTATTTGTTGAACCAGGACATTTTTCTCTTCAAATCCACACAGCTATAGAGAATACCAGTTTCAACACAAATAAAAAAAAATAATAATAAAAAAAAAAAAATTAAAAAAAATGTTAAAATCTTTAAAAGCTAAACTTATTTTGATATA
>VZTT01064994.1:5637-20377 GCA_013400855.1 Buphagus erythrorhynchus | reverse complement strand
AATAACTGATGCTATCCAAATTATACACAAGTTAAGTTTGGACTGACACTCAGAACCAGATTTCTGCTGTACAATGTTTAAAAACTTCTCATGTCACATTCAGCAATGTATGGGTAGTAAAACAACCATGGAAACAAACTGGCCATGGATATTTTATATTGAATTACCCACTTTTATGAATATTTGATCTGCTTATTGCCTGCAAATGCTTTAGATTGCTTGCCTATAATTGGAGCTTATTAAACTTCTGAAGGTAAGGATCTGTGTGACAGGGATGGCTGTATTTCTGGAAAACTACTTTTCTGAAAAAAGGAAAAAAAAGGAATTGCACAGTGTGTAAACTTTAACTGGATAGACAGTCCAGAATTGTGGACTCCTGGTGATATTTTCTTTTGAAACGATGATGTGACAAAAAAGTCTAATTATCGTGTTTAATTTGCAAACATCTGATGAGCACACACATTTTCCAGGATTACTATCTTAAAAGTTACAGATACTTTTGGGTTTTAAAAATATAAATAGAGCACTTCATTCATACTCTTAGAATTTTTCACAGACAGAGTAACTTACAGGGAAGTGGAAATAGTTTTAGAATATAGCTACTGTAGACAAGAAAGGATTATCTGCTGATAAATATATTATCTGCAGAGATAATAAAAGAAAATGCTCAAGGCCATCCTTTCGGTGACGTTGCTTACAAGTGTCATCAGTGAAGAATTTACCCTATGTTAGAATGTAAAATTCATGTTTTTAATCAGAAAGAAGGATATTTATTTCACATTTATATTTTTTATAGTGCCTTATTTTATAATACAGTTAAATCCTTAAGGATAAAAGGAAAGACTAAAGCCAAAAGTCACATTTACAAAAATAGTCCATAGTCTCCATTGCAAATCTGTTGCTAAAATGTAGCAAAAATGTGTTTGCAGTTTGTGAAAAGACACAAAATATAAGAAAGAAGATCTCTTACTCATATGTTAATATGGTAAGGGTATCAATAATATTTTTACTTTTGGGATGAGTTTTTTTTTCCTCTTCCCATTAAAATATTGGTCTAATAATGGAAGGAAATTTCCATAACATTAACACCCTTTTGAAGCTATAGCTAGTCATTAAGCAGTCTTCCTATTGCATATTTGAATTGTTAGACTCCCTAGCTTGAAGATTTACCCATCAGCCTAATATATATATATATANATATACTTTCTAATTCAAAATTTTCATGATATTGCAGATAGGGGACAATAAAAGCTCAAACTCATCCAAACTGTTTAGTACATATTATTTAACGCTACAAAACATGCCTACAGAAACGATTACAATTGTATTTGTAAGGAATTGACTTAATATAGATTTTTTTTATACAACAGCGCAGACTAGTGGTTTTTAACAAGGCAGCAAGTTTGCCTTTTCTCCTAAACAGCATTAAATTAAGACGGCCAAGACCAGAGGGTACAGAAAGTATGAATGTTTCTGTTTTTCTAATTCATGCATGGCTTCTCAGAGGACTGGACACTTTAAAAATAGATCGAGGAGCTAAATACAAAGTTCTTTTGAAAAGAAACAAGTTTTTTTTTTATGCTGTAAGAGATATGTGCCTTACACATTTTTTTTACACTTATTTACAAGGAACAACTCTGTCCAGACTGAGTAGTTCCTCAATTTCTTGCAAAAGTGTGTCACAAATTCACTGCATTGCTACATAAAATGACACAAAGATGTTTTTCAGAACCCCTTGATCTTCTTGACATTTCTAGACAAAATATTTGCATATTTGTCTGTGCATTTCTTGAAACTGAGGCCTGACATTTAATCTTTTGTACATCTTCTAGACTTCAGAAAAAATTAAGGTTATTAACTTAACCTGAATGTAGGAATTTTAATCATAATGATTACACAGAGTTCTCCTTACCTCATTTCTTACGCATCTTCCTATGTCTGCTTTTCATGTCTTCCTCTCTAGTTAGCCCAAGAGCAGTATCACACTGACACTGATGTAGTTGCTTCAGTTAGCTAGTATATCCCTAATCAGTATTGTCCTACATCTCCCACCAAGATGTGCCCCACTCCTTGAGAAATGCTTTTCTTTGCAATTACCCAAATAACTCCTAGAAAACCTAGTGTGGCCCTGTAGAGACATGAGAATATGGCGTGAATACAATAAATATGTGGGAAGGTGCCAACCATGGAAGTATACCTGCAAATTTTCCACTTTCCAAAGCCTAGCTCATGCAGATGGAAAACACACTGCTCTGGCCCATAAGAATAAATTAATTAAATAGGTGGAGGTGTGGCTCTGTGAGTACATTTAAAAAGTGATCTCCAGTACCTTTCATCTGTTAATCACTTTTAAGCTCTCAGTATCAAGGTAATGAACACTGGACCTAAAGATAAAGGTAAGACACCATTAATAATCCTGAGATTGAAATCCAGTGGGCTGAATTTAACAGCTGGTATTTGTAACTTAGTAACAGTAATGAGATGTAAAGGACATAAAGTGTAAACCCCAGACTAGGTGGAAATATATGATACACCATGCAGTTTAAATTACAATATAATTTGGTGTAAGTTTTTTTGGGAGAGCAAATACTTCAGGCATGATAGTCTGATATCAATCTATCATTTGACTATGTAATCATAATTTGTCTTACCATACTCCTCCACTATGTATTTATAATATTCTGACTGGTTCAACTGGCTTGATTTCCTCATCCTAGTTGGTTTCATTTCCACTCTGTCTTGCCATGCAATTTCTACCCAGCTGCATTATTTCTAAGCAAATTAAATAGGCTAATGAAATTACAATGCCAGTATAGTTCTGGTAGTCTCAAGACATCAAAGAGAATACCTCGGATTTTTAATTTTTTTTTTTTTTTTTTTTTTTAAGGAATATGTATACCTATAGGTATTTTGGCCAAAACTTGCAAATCTGTGAGACTGTGAACTCACGTGCAAATCACATATTCGTCTAAATCATTCAACCTCTAAACTTGGCTGTCTTGAAATCCTCATCAGCCAGATATAAAATTAACATTTACAGGCATTTAGCTGGGAAGAAATACTGAGTGTTGTCTGAATTTGGGACTATGCATAGGTGAAACAGAACTGAGAATGAAGACAGAAAAGCTCTTCAAAATTGTCCAGTGCCCTGTAAGCTACCTAGTACTGCTTATTCTAATATTCAGCATTAAACTTTTTTGCAGTGCTAACTACTCTGTGTGTGTTGGGACCTAAGCAGCAGTCTCCTGGCAGGTGGACAAAACTATTGTGCTTTGATTTTGTTTCTGTTTGTTTTTTGTTTTCTGAAATTGCCAACTCTTAGAGAAAGCTGAGTATTTACTGTGAGGTTCCTGCTCCCTATCCATAGCGTTGGGATTTCAGACTCATATTTTTACATATCATAATG
This sequence comes from Buphagus erythrorhynchus, assembly GCA_013400855.1. Taxonomy (NCBI): domain Eukaryota; kingdom Metazoa; phylum Chordata; class Aves; order Passeriformes; family Sturnidae; genus Buphagus; species Buphagus erythrorhynchus. The sequence goes on along the minus strand of VZTT01064994.1, from coordinate 16,971 downwards.
AATAAAACTGTAGCACGGAGATTTATACTATAAAATTAAGCAAATGGTTGTCTGCAGAGGCCTCTTTGTCTTTAATTTCTCTCTCATTTTGTATCTTCTATTCCCCCCATTTTGGAAGGATTTATGCTATTTCATATTTATGAATATAGCTTAATTATATAGTCCTCCATTCAGACACTGAATTGCAAGGAGATTTAGGTCCACATTTTCATAACTTTACACTCTTGATGCCATTATAATAATGATCATTTAGATGTCTCCACAGGTGTTAAGGACCTAAATTTCATCAATGGTAATAGCTTTAATCTTTCATTTTAAAAACCCTTCAATTTTATTTATTTTAAATTCAGGAAAGGAATCCTTCCAGCAGATGGCAGCAACTCTCCACCTACCTCAATTCTGACTAAAAGCCTGTTACCGTATTAAGCACAAACTCCGTTAAGAAATTATTAAATTATTTTTTTTCCAGCTGATGGCTGAATTGCTTACATAGACTATTCTTTTCCAGTTTTAATTTTCAAGATCAAGCACAACTGGTATCACTAAAATGTCTGAAACCGGCCAAGCCAAGAGGCATCTGTTATATTACAATTAGTTTACAATATTGACAATTCAGATAATGGTAGGTAGACCAAAGCTGTAGTTAAATTTGCATTTAGGTGACAGGTTGCACTGCTTAAACTGAACTTAAACTAAATATGCTTAAATGGCTGCAAGAATCTGAAGCTATTCTGGCTTTTACTGAGCATCTGTAAGGATTTCCTTGCAGTGGGTTTGTCATTCATAGTCATTCTCACTTGGCACATTTGTAGTGTAAGTGGTATTGGACAGGATATACACAGCCTCCCTAAAGGAGAGCCTTGCTCAGGCGTTCTTCTCTATTTATAGAAGATCATAAGGTCTTCCCTTTCAAGGGGGACTGTCAAAAAGGATATTTAAAAATAATCCAATTAACTCAAGTTAAGTGTATGCTGCAGCTTCCTATAAATAATCAACTATTTTTATTTTAAATCTGTCCTTAAAAGAGTGTTACAGTGATTCTTTTCTTCTGCTGGAAAAAACCCGTTGACTACTGAGACAGCAACCGCCTGAGGCACTATCCTACAGTTTATTCAGCTATGCATAGACTAAACCTGATCATGCAAATAACATCTCTTTTGTGGAGATTATTGCTTAACTATACCTTAATACATGAATAAGCCACTCTAGGATTCAGATGTAGTTGATTACAATTAAATTATGCTTATACATAAAAAGCATTATCAAAAATACATATGTAATCCAAGGATTATATGTATAATTCTTCCACTGCCATCAACTTGCTTGTTATTTGATATTTAAAGGACTTGTAAGCAAGCTGGCTAATGATGCTGAAGTGTGAGAGTCCCATCATATTCTGGTTTTTGACAAATATGAGCGATAAAAAATATTTTGCTTACTTTAAAACAATGCAACTTTTTTTCTTTTAATTATTATTTCCATAAAGAAAAATGTTCATTTCTTGCCACATAGATTCAGATGACTTTGGAGGACCTCTGGCCCTTTTTCTTTTAACCCAAATTTGCTATCATTTGTGGTGTAAGATCACCTGCATCAATTGTCTGTAGAAATCTCCTATATTTAAAAAGGATTTGAGAGACAGGGTACAGTTGTGAAATGATGTGAGAAGAGAGGAATAGGTAAAATAACACTTTGAACACTTTGGCTTTTATTTGCCAACCTGTCATGGGAATTTTGGCTTCACTCAGACAGTACTGGACCACACAATCACTTAAAGGACTTAATGCAGGGTTCTCAATTTTCAAACACCCATCAAGAATTTTTGCAGTGTAGAATTATATTCATATATTTGGATTTTTGAAAAATGCATTGTATAGTTGTAGTAAATTTAATAGATGTATTAATTTTTTTCTACAAAACATAACTTTTTGATATGTACTTATTTGAAATTTTCCATAGTGTGTCAGATATTTTATTTAGACAATAGAAAAAGACAGAAGAAACCAGAATTAAAACCACCACCACCAACAACAACAAAAGGTAGAATCATTGCACAAAAGGGAAACATTTACTGCAGTCCTGTTCCAGAATGAATTTTATAACTTATTCTTCGTGTATGACCAGAAGAAATAATGACAAAATTTCCAGGTGTTTTTTGTTTGTTTGTTTGTTTTTGTTGGTTGGTTTTGATTTTGTTTTTGGTAATTTTTTGGGTTGTTTTGTTTTGTTTTGTTTTGTTTTGTTTTGTTTTGTTTTGTTTTGTTTTTTGTGGTTACTCTCCACCCACCATTAATTCTTATCTTTCTGTGAATTCATTTCACCAATACCTGTTTTGTAGATTTTTGGAGGTATATAAGCTGACCTATCAGTAACAGATTCTCCTTATTATTTTATAGACACTGCTGAACAATTTCTGTGTGATAATATGCCATTTTTGTAAATGCCAAATGCTATTTGTATTCATTAGATATACAAAGGAAAGAATACAGCGGAAGAATTTTTAAACAAAAGTCATTGAAAACAAAAAAAAGCCACAAAACCATAATATTTTTAAACGGATAAAAAAATAAGGGCAGTAACAGAAGGAAATTTGTATATGCATCTTACTTATTAAATTCCTAATTATACCAAGAAGATTGCTGGGTTTAAAAAAGAATAACTTTTACCTATATTTCAAATACAGAGCCCAACGACAGTTTCTCCAAGGTGCAAGTTAGGTCATATGAAATAGTTATTTTAGCTGGGTTGTCTTCTATGCCTAGAACACTGAGAAAATGTTTGCCAATGGTTTTCACCTCAGAAAGTTTACTGACTAGACAATATATTAATCTTAAGGCTTTGTAAAAAAAAAAGAAAAATTGATAGTGCTTTGATAATAGAACAGTTAAAACATGAGTTGATGTCAATGTCCCCAGATTCCGGTCCAATGTTCCCAGATTGTTATGCAATAACTTTCCAAATACAAAAAAAAATACNATAAAAAAAAATGAAAAACCTCAAGTAAATTTCTTACTGCAGAAGCAAGACCATGATTAAACTTTTAATATATTGGAAAATTCAGATTTTTTCAAAGGGTCTAGCAAGTGAAATTTTTGACAAGGAGTAAATACTTGTTACACATCTACAAAAGAAGAACGGCACTTTTAAATTATTTTTTTTTCCATTTTTTGCTGGGACCTGGAACCTGGGCAGGAGCAGGGGCCTGTGACAAAGTCACACAAGCCAGGGCCAAGTTATGGAATTAAGGCGAAGCACAGGGGCAAGAGGAGGCCTGGAGTTTCCCAGTTTCAGCAGGAAAGCTGAACCAGATGACCAGCTCAGCCGCAGCTGTGGGCACAGCCCCAGGCTCCTGGCCAGGCACCACCGTGGCTTCAGGGGAATCACAGCGCAAGGCAGCGGCACATCCGTGGGGCAAGGCCTCAAAGTGTCTGACTGTGGCTCCCAGAACTGCTGTGGGTCCTGGCCCGTGGCTCCCAGCTGGGCAGCCTCTTGCACAGCTGTGGCGCCTTTCTCCACAGCCTCCACACACAGGTAGGGGCTTCGGAGGGTGGGGACACCCTGGGGGGACAATCTGGGAGTTGTGGATACACCAGGCTGGGCAGTGTGCCTGTGGACTGCATTCTCCTAGCAGGGGCGGGGAAGCCACCATGCTGTTCTGCAGCAGCGGTACGAGGGAATGGCAGGACAGGGGTGGACATTCGGAACTGGGATGGGCCCTGGCTGGACTCCAGCGGAACCGGGCAAAGGGAGGGCCCTGCAACTGGCCAGGCCTTGAAATCCTTGGTTGGCCATGGCAGCCTGTGATAATGACAGGAACTTCTGTTTAATGAAGAGCAAATGCTAGTGTTTATATTATTATATTATATTACTGGCACTTACTTTCTTAGAGGAGATCTGCCCTACTAATTTTTTTCTTATGATTTAGGAGCTCCTTTTACAGCTTGGGTTTGCTGCAGCACTGCAATAGAAATTGTCAAACTTTGTGAAATGCAAAGTAAAACAACACTGATGCTATTCTAATAGGTGAAAAAGCGTTAAACACATTTTCCCTTTATCCCTCTACAGGGTCCTGTTTACTAGAGCTTAAATCTCTTCCAAATAGCAGCCTGAAACCCCTCTATTTTGCTTCCTACTACATTCCCACTGGGGCAATGCCATGTTTCTTGATATTATTCTTCGTCGTGCTACCTCTTAATAGCAATACTACTGAGAATGACTTTACAGGAGAAGAAACACTGATTTACTTGGCTGTAAAATCGTTCCTGGGAGACTGCTTGCTTGTGCTGTACTGTTAAGATGGAGACTGTGTTTCAGTGTTTGTGAAAACAAGATTAGGCAAGTGAGAGGTCTTAATAGGCCTCTAGTAGCTCCATCATCTGTTATTGTCTTTCTGGACTAAATACATAGATGATGTTGAATGGCTAGGACTAATCATGAATAGGGATCAGGAAAATGTTGAAAAAATATTTAAGGGCAAAATATCTTTTATTCTCATAAAACACATCAGATACAAGATTCTTAATCAACATTTTTCATTAACCTTCATGTGCATGTATACCACTACCTCTAGAAGTGGGAAATAGTCTGGCTATTGTAGACCAATATTTATTTCTCTTGGTTTATGTAGTCTTTTTGAAAGACTCTGTAGTTTTGTTCTCTAAGGAAACTAATTGAACTGAATTAGGCACCAGATTTTCTGAATATCGAAAATACTGATTTTGATATAATTCTTCACACTTCCATGTTTTAATTTGAGAGGTGTATATTTTTCCTCCTCTTTCATGTTGCTGCTTACAGCCAGACAGATGTCTTAATGTTCTTTCTTGAATAAAAAGCAAACTTTACTCTAAATTTTATTTGAGAAATACATATTTTTCACACTTCATGTTTGTAAGAATCACAGTAAACCAGGTGTACTCACACATCCTGAGAATGACTGTCAGTTGTTGTTGATGGCAGTTATTGTATCAGCAAGGAAAAAAATGCTCTTAATAAGAAAACAATTTTTGACAGTATAATCTCTTTGTCAAAAAAAAAAAATCCTAAATATAAATTATTTTCAATTCTATGGGGAAAATAAATCACAATGAAAGGAGAATTTAGGGTATATAGTAACATTTTATGCAGTCTTTCATACCTTTACCTTCATACCTTTTCATACCATTTTTGGAAAAATAATAGAAGCATGGAGTCTACTCTCTGACATTAATTCTAATTCAGACTAAGTACCTCCATATCATAGACAGGTAAAGAAATTATAAAAGAAAGGCCTCATAAATACAGTCCTGCTTTGCTCAATTAAAGCAAGCCTGTCACTTCTAAGTGCACTTTGCAAGGTCCCATGTGAAAACAATGTTGGTATGAAAGGTTCATTAATACAACAACCTATTTCTGGGTGCAAAACAAGTGCACTTATGTAAACAATAAGGTTTGTCTCATGAAAACCCACAAAAGAAAAATGTAAACACTTGAACCTTAGCACATACACACAAAACTACCTTCTGATCAATAAGTGAAGTAGTAAGAAAACTAATAGCCAATTGGAATCAAACACGAGGTCTGTAAATACAGTATAAAAATGCATTATGTAAATAAAGAATTGGCTTTTCCTGCATGAAGAAAATGGAGTCACGGCTGATTTATTGTGACACCTCCAGCCTGTAGAAGATTCAACTTCTAGCTTACTTTTCCTGCTTAAAATGAACCTGATATTCAATTTTTTAAGTGCTTCCATCTTTAAGCACTTTCTACACACTTTTTATAATCTAAATCTGAAGTTACCTAATGTTACAGATAGTGTTATGTCTCTTCCCTTCTCTTCCCTTCTCTTCCCTTCTCTTCTCCTCTCTTCTCTCTAGTTTTTGGATTTCAGTGTAGTGTTTCCTTCTTTTCCAAAGCTTAGGAGTGACTTCTTATTCATGAGTCCATATAGGACCTCATTTTCTATTCTGTGCTATATCCACATATACAACCAGACTGTTTCCCTAAAAGAAAAAATAAAAACACAGGGCTTGACTACAATGTCATTTGTCCTGACAGGCTTTTCAGTTGTTAAAGAGCTTTTTCTGTCCCTGGCTGTGACCTTCAAATGTGTGAGAGGGATTTTTCTTTTGAAAAAAAACAAATTACATTCTAGTTACCATAAAAAGTACCAAGTCATATGCTTCTAGCCCTTTCTCTGTCTGGGTGTAGCATCTATGAGACTGCCATCAAAAGGTAAATTTGCAGAAAATGAGACTCTTTTTTCCTAAGTAACAGTGCTGAGGTCTTTAGACTCATGGACTCGGTTGAAGGAATAACAGCAGACAGGGCAGAAAAGCATGACAGGAGGATATTCTATCTGATCCATGTTACCTGCTAGTTTCACCTACCTAAGGTATGGAATACAATGAATGTCCATTTTCATTATTTCAATACAAGAGTGATTATGAAGAAGACTAAAGGACAGCCACGAGAGAATTAGCCTTAATGAGGTCAAACTGAAATTAGTTACCTTCATTCCCATAGATGCACATGTTTTCACAGTATTCTTCAATGAATTTATTTATATGGCATGTCAGTGACATAGCAGAAGACTGTCAACTCAATTTACCAGTGACAAACCTGAGAGAGGCCTGGCTATGATCATATAGAGCCTAACAGCAATGTCTGCCTCTAAAGTCCACTGGTAGCCACTCAGCCCAGACTGTCTTTCTCTGAAGAGCTTTTAGCATTGTGTGACACAGACTTAGAAACAAAGTTTGGGAACTGCGACATCTGCTTTCTTATAATTTATATTTAAATACAGGGAATAAAGATTCTAGAGACACAAGATATTTGTTAGAGGAAGGAGTATTTTTTGTAAATAATTAACAATCATTTTATGTTATTTTTTTTGATGCAGGGACAACCTATTGATCCTACGGGGCTATATAACAACATTATTCCCCTGATATTTTTAGCAGGGTAACCCACCATCCTCTTCATTTTTTCCTCTCTTTTAAATAAACAACCAGTTTACTATAGAGATTTTTCTGTTTTGGCAAGAGTAGGAGAGCAAACAGATGAGTTTCCAGAGCTACCCTATGATATTCAGATGTGTTGTTGATTTTGTCAATTTTTGAGGTTTAATCATCTATGATTTAAGCTCAAAGCCATGCTGATATACTGACATCTTTGACACTGAGACGAAAACTTAATAAGGCCTAACTTTGAAAATATCAAAAGAAATTGAGTAAGAATAGAAAAGAGTCCCAGAATGGTAGGCAGAGAAAAACAGTGGAAGAGGGAGGTGAAAGGTATGCATGCCTCCAAATATAGGAAAAAGTTAGTCTTACTTAACTTCTGTCCCTCTACTACAACTCTGAAATAGTTCTTCCTCTTTTTTCTAAATGTACACAGAATGTGTTTGTTATTCAAGAAAATGACCATAAAATAATCTCTATAAACTGGGCTTAACAAGTTAGAATATCAAGAATATCTCTTAGGCAACATTTTTACTTTTTGTGGTTGGAATTGCTGTTTTTTATAAGGAAAAGTTGATGAAAAATAATACTATTTACGAAAGGGAGAGCACTGAATGTGAAAAGAGTCTTCCAGTGAACAGAACAGGTTCATAATTTTCCAGTGATGAAAGCCTATGTAATTGGACCAAACTAATTTAATACGGGCAACTAAAATACACAGTATAGCGTAACAAAGGGACTGGATAAAAAAATGAAAGAATATTATATTTGCATATGTTTTTTATGAAAAAGGAAGAATGCATAGTATACCAGTTTTCAGGACATATTTTATGAGCTCATATTGCTTAATCAGCATACCTATGATATGATTATTAGTTAAGCAACTTAAGTAAAAAAAAATGGTTTTATAGACATGAGAGAAATACTAACTGGTGTATAGTATCAGCCTAATAAATCTCTGCCATAAACACAGCAATGTTAAAATGTATTCAAGGTAGTCATTTGAACCATTTCATTAAGCCTTCAGCACTGACAACATTATTATTTGTGTGTTTCTATTAATTCTGTGTTCCAGTCTGACTGTGGAAAAATAAAGCAGATAGTGAAATGCTTCTGACATAAAAAGGATTGACTCAGTCCATTGTCATATACAGCCATGTTTCACCACATTTGAAGGCCCTGCCTTCAAATAAGACTGTATTAAATAAATGGTCCAAACCTATATTCCCCTTTAACCACTTTAACTGTTACTGTATTATGATAAAAATAGAATGCTTTCAGAGAAGAGAGTTTTTAGAGTGAAACATTCTTGATCATTGATGGCTATTTATTACCATTTACTCTTATTCTTTTGTAAATAATTTAGGAATATTGTGATTTTTGAATGTCATGACTGAGATATATAAGAAGGTGGAAGGTGGTTATCATTCCCAGACTGCCTAGTGAGTGAATAAAACGCAAACTCATGAGTGCTGTGTATAAAATATTACAGTATCACAGAGTGGTCAAGGTTGGATCTGGGCCCACCTCTCTGCTCAAGCAGAGCTACTCAAAGCAGGTTACCCAAGACCATGTCCAGATGGCTTTTCAGTATTTTCAAGATTAATATTCCAAGTATTTCAGTATTTCCAAGATGAAATAGTCATTTCTAGGCAAACTGCTTCACTATTCAGTTACAATTTAAAAAAGCTGTTTTCTAATAGTCATACAGCTCTTTCTGTGTTTCCTTTTTCCCATTGCTTTTTGTCCTGTCATTGAACACCTAAGAAACCAGACTCCTTCTTTGCATGTTCCATTCATTTGTTTATATGTATTGAGAGTTTTCCCTTGGCCCTTCTTCTTTCCAGACTGAACAATTCTACCTCTCCCAGCCTTACCCCAAAGAAAGATCACAGAATTATAGGCTCATTGAATGGTTAGGATTGGAAGGGACCTTAAAGATATTCTAGATCCAACCCCCCTGCCTGGGTCTCTTTCCTTTAGACCAGCTGTAACAGAGCCCCACCCAGCCTGGCCTTGTACCCTTTCACAGATGGGGATCCTACAACCTCTTTGGACAACATATTCCTTCCTAACATCTAACCTAAAATGTACACTCCTTCAACTTAAGGCCATTACCTTTTGGCCTATTACTACATGCCCTTGCCAGAAGTCCATCTCCAGCCCTCTTGAAAGCCTCCTTCGGATATTGGAAGGTGCTACAAATTCTCCCCCAAAGCCTTTTTTTCTCTGGACTGAGCAGCCACAGTGCTCCCAGCCCATCTTCATAGAAGGGGTGCTCCAGTCCTGTGGTCAACTTAGTGACTGTCTTCAGGACTTGTGCCAACAGGTCCACATCTTTCTATTACTGGGCACCCCAGACTCGGACACAGCGCTCCAGGTGGGGTCTCAGAAGAGCAGAGTGGAGGGGAACAATCACCTCTCCTGACCTGCTGGGAACACCACTTTTGATGTTTCCCAGGNCCTTGGCCCTTCTTCTTTCCAGACTGAACAATTCTACCTCTCCCAGCCTTACCCCAAAGAAAGATCACAGAATTATAGGCTCATTGAATGGTTAGGATTGGAAGGGACCTTAAAGATATTCTAGATCCAACCCCCCTGCCTGGGTCTCTTTCCTTTAGACCAGCTGTAACAGAGCCCCACCCAGCCTGGCCTTGTACCCTTTCACAGATGGGGATCCTACAACCTCTTTGGACAACATATTCCTTCCTAACATCTAACCTAAAATGTACACTCCTTCAACTTAAGGCCATTACCTTTTGGCCTATTACTACATGCCCTTGCCAGAAGTCCATCTCCAGCCCTCTTGAAAGCCTCCTTCGGATATTGGAAGGTGCTACAAATTCTCTCCCACAGNATTCTCCCCCAAAGCCTTTTTTTCTCTGGACTGAGCAGCCACAGTGCTCCCAGCCCATCTTCATAGAAGGGGTGCTCCAGTCCTGTGGTCAACTTAGTGACTGTCTTCAGGACTTGTGCCAACAGGTCCACATCTTTCTATTACTGGGCACCCCAGACTCGGACACAGCGCTCCAGGTGGGGTCTCAGAAGAGCAGAGTGGAGGGGAACAATCACCTCTCCTGACCTGCTGGGAACACCACTTTTGATGTTTCCCAGGCTGAAGCTGGCTTTCTGAGCTGCAAGTGCACATTACTGGGTTGTGTTTTCCTTCTCATCAACCAATGCCCCTAAATCTTTCTCCTCTCAATCCATTCTCCACCCAGCCTGTACTTATGCTTGGGTTTTTCCAGGCAGGATGCAGGATCTTTCATTTGGCCTTGTTGAACATCATGAGGTTTTCATAGGCTCACCTCTTAAGCTTGACTGCCAGTGAGAAAGAGCTAAATGTGTGCATTGAATGGATATCTGTATGGTAGAGGTTTTCACTGGTTTGTGATATGTGAAGAGAGACCTTTATTATTGAAAAGGCTACAGTTCTGTTTTCATATATCTAAGGTAATTTACCAAATTACATACTGTTGGTGCAAGTACTGCAGGTTTGGGTGATATGTTTGGTGTATTTAAAGAGCTAATAGCATAAGTTCAGTTATGAAACAGTATTTTTGCGCAAAAAATAGTACATTGGGAAAGGATTGGTCTAGCGCAGAGACAAAGCAAGAAAGTGTTTATGACTAAGACAATGTATTTGGAACACAATTTTTTCATAACCACTTCAATCAAGTACAGATAATTTCAATGTAAATAATTGTGTATGACTATGATTTATATTCTTTCACATCACAGTTACACTAGAAATTCCCCTTTGTTTTGCTGCTTTTCAATGATTACTGTTTGCAGAAGTTATTTATCATCAGTGTATTTAATTTTTCTGTTTCTTGAACCCTTCAGAATTTATTGGTGTTGCTGTAGAAAAGCAAATAGAACATGTTTGATTTTCTGTTTCAGGGAAATCTTGAAGAGTCTTACACTTTTGATCCTCCAGTCATTAACAGTGTTATGAGAACATTCTGGTGAGGTGGTAAGTTGGCATAGATCTATTACTTTGATCAGCTGAATTGCCATTTCAGATTTTACTTCTATAACAATGTTCTTTAGTGTCTATCTGACAAACTTGTCTTCCAGGCTCTCTTGGCATATTTCCAAAACTGTATATCTGTGATTGATTTTATTTTTAGGAAATCTGAATCACAGAGGCATCAGATTATTTTTGTATTTACAGATCAACTTTATATCATATGAACAGAGCAGTTGATTCCTACACACTCAATTCCTATTTTCCAGAAATCTTAGGTTCCTGCACATCTGGACAGCTGGGTGATTATTGTAATTAATTTAATAGAGCACAAGTCACTCAGGAATGTTAGATATTTTCAGGTCTCAACTACTTGTCAGACTTCTTCCAGAATATTCCATATCCACACTCATATGAGTA
>VZTT01064993.1:6413-16888 GCA_013400855.1 Buphagus erythrorhynchus | reverse complement strand
CTTGGTTTATATGTTTTTTTTTTTTTATTAAGGTAATCCATTCAGTTATTTTTAAAATATGGAAATTATTAAATCAGTGGTTTACATCTGATTTACTACAATGGTTTCCATATTTGTGTCTGATGTTTTTTACAGACTTAGAGAGACAAGGATCGACTGAGCAATGATTTTTGTTTTTAGGGAGATGTATGCTAAGAGGACTGTTAGCTTTAGTGTGAAAACAGTTCTATGCTTATGCTAAATCATTAGTGCAGAGGCATCAACCCTTGTATAAAATAGTTGGACTAATTCTCTTCTGGAATTTAGGCAAATAATGTAACTGAGATAAACAGAGATGCTTACATGTCCACATTTATCTACACTNACATTTATCTACACTTTCTATTTATACTGTTAAATGCTTAAAACAACACTGGCCCATACATTTGCCTTTTTGTTCTCATTCTTTTGGCAGTGTTTCCTACATGCTGCACTTTCAGAGTGCAGTTTGGTCTCATCTCAAATAAATAAGAGTCATGGAAGGAAAAAACTCCAGCTACAAAGTAGTTCTAACCCATTAAATGCAGATGGCCCACAGGGGGTTTAATCATAAGAGAGAGCACACATCATGCTGAAATATAGAGCTGTTTTCTATCACTTGTTGCCATTTGAATGTCTGTCCCAGGAAAGTGAATTCCATATATCTTCCTGGCCATCAGTTGCCCTCTGAATACTCCTTCTCTCTCTGATGTAGCTAGATTTCCCTTTAGAACATACAGAGATGAATGAGCTCTTACCACACGTAGAAGTGAAAGAAAACATTTCTTTCTGCACCAGAACAGATGAGATTCATCATTAAGAGAATGGATTTGACCTTGTCAAGTGGACCAAAGCAATTTATAAACAAACTCCTACAGGGGAGGCTACTTTTGGCCAAGTACTATATTAGCAGTGTTTTACTTATGCCCGCTGCTACCTTACAATAACTTCATAAACAGGCTGACTTCCTGAAATATAGAGTGCTGAGAGATATCACAGATGTACCTAAAAACACTGGGATAGCATAGGGTTACTTCCCTCCCTAGAGGCTGTGCAGAAATATGCCTACCCACCTTGCTTTCTCATTCTTGCTAAAAGCTGCTGATCACTACCCAAGTTTTATCTTCATCTCAAGTTTAGATATGTATCAAAGAACATATTTATATTTCGATGTGCCATTGTTATGGGGTTGTTTGTATAAGCAGCACCCAGAAGGATGATAGTGTCCAGTATGAAACTGAATGACATCTACCTATCAGAACACTAGCAGAATAACAAAAGAAATTTGATGTGAGTCTATTTTATTTCCAGCATCAGAAAAGGAATATAAAGAGTCAATAGTTTGCCACAAAGTTATTTAGATCAGATGATACTTCTACTAATACCTTTAAAAGGATATTTAAATTGCAGGTAGGAATTTTGTCTCTCCTCCTCTCAAGTCTGTGTCACGTATGCTTTTTAAGTGAGAAAATGTTTTAGTGGTAACAAAAGTGCAATGGCTCAAATATTTTTCTTCTGTCCAATGATCATAATAAAGGAAGAAAAAATGAGGACTCAGATAACCCAGCTGTATGGAAAGAGAATACTCTGTGCCACTCCAAGGGGATGGTTGCATGGTTGCAAAGTGAAGAAAAGACTCATTGGATATGTAAACTACAGGTACAATTAAAAAAAAAATTCACTATGACTTCTGGGACTTATCTGGCCATCTGTATCAATCTTAATCATGCCATCAGAGCTGTTATAATCTTCTCTATGTCTACAAAAAGAGAATCATGGGACATTTGCAGAAGGGAACTGACCAGAATATTTAATTTTCTTTGTCTCAATTTTCCTGTGGCATGTGTCCAAACAGAGATGCAGTTGCAGATACAATTACTGCCTTCAAAGACTACAGAAATAAGCCCGTATAAGTGATCTTATTTTATTTTATTCTTTGTTGATATTGCCTTAGAATCATAGTTAGGGTTGATGACAGTGAGAAGGAGGTCTTCTCATATCAGAAATTTAGTAGGCTATAGGTGGAGCCCTTCAAGCCATGAAATTTTCCAAAACTTCCAGGAGTCTCCATCATTAATGAGCCTTATGTGAGTAGCCAGGAGCTTGATACATATTTTAACTTAGGAGAAATCTATGCTGTCCAAGTCTTGTCTGCTTCATCATAGAAGCTCTTTACTGTTCAAAACCTAAGACTACAGACTTGTTCCATTGCCAGTCTATGCTTCATTGCCAGGAGATAACAATTCTGACCCTCTTGAGGTCAGAACAATGAAAAGAATTTCCCAAGTCCTTAAAAGGCATTATATTGCATATATTCATATCTGCCTAGCAGATTTATGCCTTATTTTCCTCTAGGTCAAGTTCTCAAGGTCTTCTGCTATTAGGCTGAGAAAAGAGAAAAGGCCACTTGCTTGCTTCTTATAGTAATTATTCATTATTCATGCACCTCTGTGTGTGTGTATGTGAGGTTTTCCTGAGTCAAAGATGGAGATTAGGCACACAGTTCTGATGTTAGTTTCCTAATTTTATAATCACTTCTACACTCTGATTTACAGAAGTGTAAGGAAGGATCTTGGACCTTGTACCCAGAAGACATATAGTGAACATATATAATTTACAGAAAAAAAGAAAGATTGTAGCAAAAAACCAGTGACAGAATACTACTGTATAACTCTGTCTTGACTCACATTTTTATAAGCATGCATCTGTTTACACTCTCTAAGAGGAAGATCAAAGTTCACAGAGAATTTTTATTGCCCTGGGAAGAAATTTATCTCTTTTTAAAAGAAGAAAACATGGTTTATTATCTGCCTTAAATGAAACATAAACAAATCTATCCCTCTCTTCACTTCAGCACCAGACCGTAAGCATCCAAGATGGGTGACACTTAGTGAAAGGTCTCAAAATTTCTCCAAAAACTAATTCATCCTGAAATCAACCTTCACAGTTTTGATCTGCCTGAAAATTTATTGGGGTATTTACAAAGAGGATATTTGGCTTCTGAATTTGGTCCTCTGGATTAATGGGGTAATCAAATTTCTATTGTACTTTAGCTTTATTGATTTTGCTGTGAACCACAGCCCAGGATAATAATGGCTATTTTCCATTTATTCTGTGTGTCAGCATTCAGATGGGGGTCCTTGGGAAGTTGTCAGAGGCAAGAATTCTATAAACTGCAATAGCTTGCTACAGAAGACATTTTATTTATTTTAACTTCTCCACCTCCATTCCTTTTTGGCATCCAATATGCATATTTAAAGTGTTGCTGCTACTTTCCAGTTTGACTTTAGAGCTCTTTGTTTTTATATAAAATAGTTCTGTTGCATTCCTCTAGTATGTCAAAGCAAAATCTAGCTTGCTTTAACTCTTCAGGGCTTTATACAACCCTGCTTTCCTTTAGTTACTATACGAGCTGGGTCTCAGTTATTGTCTCTGTTTCATGGATGTTAGCAAAGTTGTTGCATGGCAACTTAAATGCTCCTTTTACACAGCCCTGATATAATATTAGAGCTGCAATGATTTGTCTAATCCAAAAATGAGTTCTTTAAGTTGTCTTCCTTGGTTTTCTAGGATATTATGGATTTGTATAAAAGTGATCTAGTGTCATTTATTTTCCTGAATGTTCAGCTTGTGACATCTCAAAGCAGAAACTCTCCATAATTTTATGCAGAATGATTGGCAAAAACAGCTATGTAAAATTATCTTTGTAGGTCAACAGATTTATGACCTCCTCTGTTTCCTCACTTTTAGCTCTCATTCTGAAGAAAACTTCCATATTCACCTCCCATTTGATATTCTCCATCCATTCAACTACCTGACTGTCATAAACTAATCTTCTTTAATGTTATGCTGAATCAATTTTCTCAGCTACATCCTTCTTTTCATTGGTCTGCACCTTGTTCAGCTTGCAGCCTTGATAACAGTTTTCATGAATTGGGAAACATATTTTTCCACTTAAGTGTGTGCATTTTTTGTTGTTGCTGATGCTATGTCATATGGGATTCATACTCAAAGACTTCTTCCATTCAGTGTTTGCCACAGAAGAGCTGTCAGCATCTAGCTTTTACTGGTGCCAAACTCTAGCTACAAATATATTGGTACTGGGAAAATCATGGTAGAAACATATTAACCACAGGTTATATATTTTTCCCTGTTAATCTTGGAGGAGAAGCAATTGACTTCTCTCTGGATCTGGTTAGTTATTTGTGTATCAGCTGCCCTTCTGCAAAGTTCAGAGGGCATGGGGAAACAATACTTGATTCCATCATTATTGCAAAAGTATCTCCTGAGGAGATGCTTTTCATCCAGCTTTGACAAACACGTTAAAAACCAAAAGATTATATGGTAAATATGGTGGAAAGGGAAGAATTATATAAAATATATACTGTCAGGTGGCTAAGTTTTTTAAGTATGATATTTATATAGAACAGATTGCTTTTTCATGTCACAGACCACAACAGATCTTCCGTTAGCTTTAGTAGTCATGATGTATTATTTTACCTTTTCTTTGAATTTTAAGTAAAGTTCCTAGTTATCATTTCTTCTGACTTTTTCCACAGATACATAATACGTATTGTCCTCTCACCCTTCTAAATAAATAATACAGATAAGATTTTCCAAGGTGGAATTAGAAACCATCCTCTCTATACTCGACCTATTTTTATTCCTTCTTCCTTGAGAATTTGCCCTGAAAAATGAATTTTACTTCTCTTGGATGACAGGAGGTAAGAAGTGGTTTTCTATCTTCTGGCACAGGACTTAAACTGAAGCAAAGGAATCTTTCTTTAATACTGAAAACATCATTAGGAGGCATTACAAAGCCATCATCTAACTCAAGGCCATCAAAGGGAATTCTGCTAAGTGAAGTATTATAAAACTCCAATTTTTGTTCCAATGAATGCTTGAAGAATCTGGCAAATATTGGTGGAACAGGATGGGGACTTCTTAAGATGAGAGCCTGCTTGCTAGATCATAAAAAAATTCTCACTCATGTTTGCTCTCCTTTTACCCTAGCATGGTGATTTCTTAAGCTTTGACAGAAGTTAATAAAAGGACATATCTCCCTAATGTATCTGACAGCTTGTTGCAAGGATGTTTGGATAAAAATTATTATAATTTTTCAAGTAGAAGATGAAGCTGAGACTGCTCTCATGAAAAGCAGAGGTTAGTGATAATTCTACCTGTGTGAGATGATTTGCAAAGCAGAAATAACCCTGCATGTCTCAGAAAGCTTGTGTTCTCCATGTGTGCATTACACAGGATTTAATATTTATTACCATATTTATAAAACAGTGTTACTATCATGATTAAGGATATCTAGGCTGCATCTTCATATTACATTATTCAAAGACAACATGACACAGTACGTTGTTGATATATTCCAAATATACAGGTATATATTTTAACTGTCATAAAATGTTTGTGTTTGAATTTCTCTATGCATATTTCAAACGCTAAGCCAAATTCTCTGCAGAAAGTTCCATGAAAGGTATTAAAATGCAGAAATTGAAACTATGTGCCTTTTTCAAATAGGTGATATTTACAGTAAACTGTTGTTCAGACAAAACTACATGAGTCCGAAACATTTACAAGCCTTAAAGTGGGATTTGTATTCAATTTCAGAGACTAATTTTCATTTTTGACTTTGTCTTCCATAAAATATGGTTTCTATTTTTCAGGTTTTGAAGAGGCTTCAGATCAGTGGTGCAAGCAGTTGCAAGTTCTGTGTGGAAGCAGTAGCTCATTGGTGGTTGGAACTTGTTTAGATGAGAGCACTTGGTGCATATAATTAACAAAGACAAAATTTTCATGTCATAGTGCTGATTCTCAAACTTGAGTACCAGCCATTGGATTTTGCTTTTGCCCTCTTCTTGTGTTAAAAGCTGTGCTGTGTGTAGACATGCAGCTGCTGGCAGTGGGGGGCTGCAGAGGAGACCTCTCTGGGAGCAGGGCAGCATCTGCCGTGTGCCAAAGCCAGCACAGCACAGCTGGGACAAGCAGTGGAACTGGTGGTGCCTCTGAGAAAACACTTGGGAAAAGGCAAAATTCCAGGGCAGAGAGATGAGGAGGAGGTAACAAAAGACTGAGGAACAACTGAGAATTGAGGGAGCACCAAGATCAGAGGAAAAGGAGGAAGAGGGTATGGGTGTGGAGATTCTCTGGGCACTAGAGCAGCTATCCATTGCAAGCTGGGCAGTGAACTGGGCAGAGATACTGAAGGAACTAAAACTCATGTGGAAAATCCATACTGGACCAGGGTGGAGGTGTGATAGGGATTCAGGAGAAGAGAGGAATTATTACATATTGACCCTCATCTCCTCACCCATCCTGTGTCATTGTTGGGGTGTGTACAGGAGTTGGGAGTGAAGGAGCAAAGCTGAGCCTGGGAGACTGGGGAGAAAAGTAGTTTTGATGTTTGCCTTTACTTCTCACAACCCTAATCTATTTTAAATGGCAAAATTTTAAATTTTAAATTAGTCTTCCCCAAGCTAAACCAGTTTTGTCCAGCACATTAATTGATAGGTGATCTATTTGTCTTTATCTCCATGTGCAAGATTTCTAATCCTGATTTCTCCTCACTTCGTGCTGGGATGGGGAGTCACTGAGCATCTGGGTGGGAATTTGGCCCTTAGACAATGTTAACACACTAAAAAAATCAAATTGTTTCTGGATCCAAAAAATTTGGCCTAAGACATGTTGTGTAGTCATCAAACTGAAGATTTAGAGGGATTAAAAATCTTCCTTCTTTGCTCATGACAAATCTGTTTCACTTTTCAGTCTTTCCCAGTATGAAACATTTTTCATTGTTTCTCAAAAAAGTTCATCAGTCCCAGTTTGAAAAAAACCGTTCTCTAATTTCATAGGGTAGTTTACTCTTCCATTATTACCTTGATAATCACATCTAACACCCATTTATGGCGTGTTGGATGAAAGACAGGTTTCACAAGTCTGAGTCAGAGTCTGAGGAAAAGGTCTTCCTTATTTTGTGTTTAATGTCACATCTTTGAAAGATCATCTCCTAGTTTTTCACATTTTTTACAAAACACTGGAAACCATTGAAAGCAATTACGAGCATTTATATTGCGGAGGACTCATATAGTGAGGAATTAAACTAGTGCAAAAATTTACAGGAGAATACTGCAGAACCAGGTCTTTGATGAGTAATTGGCACTACTTTAAATATTACATTAGTCATAAATAGAAGTATAGTATTATCTCAGGAGCAGCTGAACAAAAATATATCCAAGTAAATATTAGAAGTAGCAAAAAATGCACTGTAAAAACATATCAACCATGCAGGAGGGAGCGTTAAGAACGATTCCTCTCATGGATGTTATTTTCTGCCCTATTTTTTCATGCTAAAGATTTTCTGTGTATCCTAACTCCTTGTGTGTAAGAACACATGTAAAGGATGTTTCCCCGATGCATGAGTGCAAAGAGTAAAAGATGAGCTATGTAATACCTTCTAACTCCTGTGATGTTTAGACACATGGCACAGAGACTTACCAATCTACAGCTACTAACCTCTTCTGTAGGAAATGAGTGTGGCAAGATAAGGAAGCAGCAATATTCTATATTGATAAAAAGAATATTTCTGCACAGGAAACTTTCATATTAATGGAAAGTGACAGTCTCCTCAGACACTAAACATGGATAATAAAGAAAACTCCTAACCAGCATTTTTCACATCACTGGCTATTGAGGAAGCCTAGGAAAGCTGGTCTTGCTTATCTGAAGTTAGTTTTATGAAAGCAATGGTTTTATTGAAGCCTTACCACTGATTTACTAAGCAGATGGTATCTTTCTGGCTTTAAGTCATGAGAATAAAGGGTGGTTGCAGGAGTGACTACTGGTATCAATTAAAGTGTCCCTAGGTTTGCAGTGGCTTTCTGCAGCCCATCCCAAGATGATTATGGGCAGTAAGGCAACAAGGTGAATTCTGTGCTGTCCCTATCTGAGTGCCCAGTCATTGTCCAGGTTGGAGCTTATTACTCCAAACCTCTGTCAGGTGTAAGAGCAAGGCTGGTGCTGTTCACTCCAAATGAATCTGCCTTCTCTGGACCTCTCTGTTGTAGTCTTGCCCTCTCTATTTTATGGAGCCACACACATAGATTGAGATGAGGAACTAAAAGGAAATAAGGAGACTTTCACAGCTCTGCACATATATAACATATCCCACAAAAGTTTTGAGAGTTGGGTGTTCAAAGCTCCTAAGGGTCTTTATGTTCTTGTGATGAGCAAGTTCTCTCCCCCTTGTCCATACAGGGGATGGGAAAACTCTCTGGAGAGGTCATCTGTGATGTTCATTATCTCTGAAATGCAACTATTTTAATTATTTTATAAATCAGGTTCAAACAATTTGGAGTACACATATATATGCAAACCTCTGAGGGCAAGTATGTGAAAAGGTTCCTCCCTCTTCCTACTTCCTTCTCCCTCCCCACAAGCAAGGCTTGCAGATGTTTTCTTCTGCTCTTTATTCTTTTCTTCCTGTTTGATTGTGACCCTTACTCCCAGCTGATTCTTTTTTGTCAAACTTTGTTTTTTCCTGAGCCTTTGATCCTGTGCTTTGACTCTTGTAATAGTACACATGACACTTTTTGCTAGATTCATTTCATGATTCCTTACCTCTCAGAGTTCCCACAAACAATAACATACACTTGTTTTGTCAGTGTCCTGCAGCAAAAGTGGGGGTCTTAGAAAAACTACCACCTTACCTAAGGACAGGTGAAATATAACCTTTAATATGTAGGCTGAATACTTAAGATTATGCACTATAGCTATAAATTTGATTATCCAGTCTCTCTTTGTTTATATATCTTCAGTTTCCCAGCCAGGGGAAGCTAGTTAAAGGTTAAAAAATGTGCTAGTAAAACCAAGTATAGAAGACACATAGCAGACAAGAGGCTAGGGTTCCAGCACTGGGTCAGGAACAATAGTTTATTGCTCTCAGAAAGAAATGTCGCCTTATGCCAAAACTGTAGATACCCTTAGGTCTTCTAATAACTTTTTTCCTGCTGCTTTCTTTGCTCAGACATCTCAGTTTGATCAAGAAAGGTGGGAGAAAGAGGATCTCTGTCTGTTTCAAGGAAAATAAATGTACCTACACAGATAAAGTTCAAGTTGGAGTTGAGTACCAGTCATATAGTAGATGACATATGCTATGAGAAAATAGTAAACCAGGAATCAAGATCAACAAATCTAGACATTAGTAGTAAACTAGAAAGGTTTTCCTTCCTGAAATTGTGATTCAGATACATATATTGAGTAGCATACATATGTAACAATAATTATAGAAGGTACAGCTTAATAAAATTTGCAAGTGTGTCTTCATACACCTCCTTTCAGCTGCTGCAGTGATTTACTGCAATGTTACCATGCCTTGCCTTTGAAGTAAGGTGACTCTCTAGTCAACACAAAGCTGATCAAGGAGGCTGTCTCTCTTTTGCAACAACAGCGGAGGAAGTTATTTAAGGTTACTACTGTCAGCTCCACACAGATCTTCAGACTATTTTAATTTATGTCATAGGCAGGCAGGCCCCAAGCTGTGCTCAGATGATCAGAAGCAGCAGTGATAACTTCTAAACAACATTTTTTTTCTCAAGTCTATGTGTTAAATACAACTTAACTGGAACAGAGGGAATCAAATGCAACTTTTCTAAATTTGATTGAATAAAATCAGCAATCTGTGTGAAGAGAGGTAAGGGAGAGGATACAGGCTTAGAGAGTAAATAATTGCCAGTACTGCGAAAAAAAAAATATTTTCCTACTTTTTTTTATTAAATAAGTATTTATTTAGAAGCAAAAATCTAGTTAATATGTAATAAAACCCCTAAGATAAAATATTAATAAAGAAAGATAAGGATAAAGGAAAAAAGGGAACAAGAGAGAAGGGAACAAGTCTTTTGATTCTATCCATCTTCATAAAATACCTTCTCATGAAACAACCCCCAAAATGTGAAAGTAACACTAAAAGGAAAAAGGTGCCCCGCAGGATCAAGTCCATATAAAGAAACATATCTTTGGCAGACAGTAAATCAAAATTACCCAACCTAGTTCACTACAAGACTAGCTGTCTCAAAGTTCGCTGGAACTAAGGGAAATGCTGGAGAGATCTGTAATTTCAGAGTTCACATTGATGAATCCAGCTGAGTCTCAGACAATTCTGTTTCTGTTTTTCTGACCTATAACCATGGCAAGTGACATGCCCAGCTATCAGTGCCAGCAAAGATATCTAGTGCTTCATTCTCTAGTGATTACCCTTGTGTAATTTCATATTTGTGTTTCCCAGGTATAGGCAACAGAAAACACAGTAGTACTTGTTGCAGAGCTGCNATGTAAAAAAACAAACAGTCAAAAACCCAAAAAAAACCCCTGGTGGTAAATTGGCTGAATGTTGACCATCCTGGGTAGGGTTACAGGAAGATTTGCTGGGTAACAATTCAAGTGGCATGTAT
>VZTT01064992.1:0-15557 GCA_013400855.1 Buphagus erythrorhynchus | reverse complement strand
CACAGTGCCAGTCAACATTACAATCTCTGGCCACAGAAGTTATTTCTGAATGTCTTTCAGGTATTGTGCAATGTCATGGGGCTATCCTAGTTCTCAGTGTGAAGTAGGTTTGGTGATGACAGAGTAAATCCTTTCAGCTTTTGTGCACTTCTGCTGCTGGGTTCATCCTACTGAGAAGCAGTTCCAGAGCTACTTGCCAAGTGACATAGTTGAGTACTCAGCTGTGACTCTGTCTGTGGCAGAGCACAAATCTCATCCCAGTCCAATGTGAAATAGAGTACTGGAGGCAGAATGGCCCCCTTCACATTGTCATCCATGGATTTTCCAAATCAAAGTACAGACATAATACTAACACCCTTGAAACCCTCAAGAGGGGAAAAAAACAGTTGTGGAGTCCACTCCATGGACTCAAATGTCTCGGTTCTGGTTCCTAAAATATTTTTGGAGAATGCCTCATATATGATTCCTGCGTATGTGTTTAGGTATCCATGACACGTAAGAAAAATTTAACTTTCTCTGAATTACCTTATAGGTTATTCTGTGTCTGTACAAGTAGACTAAGAAGGGGTCCATGCACATCCCCAGGGATCTGCATGCAACCGACTATTTCATTGTATTCAGATTTGTTTTAACATGGGACACCAAATAAAACCACAGCTTTATCCAGATTTAATTTAACTTGCACATAAGACTTTGCAGGTCTGTCTAATGTGTGGAAGGACTCAGATATCACAGAGACCTCTATGAGACTGAGCAGGCAATACAGGATGAATAATTCTATATGCAAACATTTCAAACCGTTGACAAAGTAGCCACTGACAAAGAAACAGAAAAACAAATAGAGGTTATCCGAAGTAAATCTAGAAATACATGGTACTAAAGTCTGTCCAGCCATTATTTGATCTAATACCACAGACTAGTATGAAATAAAGTAAATTATTCAGAAGCACTTCAAAGGAAAACAGAGTTTTAATCAGAAAACAAACAAACAAACAAAAAACCTCCACTTGATAAGAAAGATTCTTCCTGGCTGCATAATGTATCTATTCCCTGGTCACACAAAGTGTGGTATCCCAGACCTGAAGGGCAAGAAATAGTCAGGACCACAGTAGTGACATGTTACAGAACCGTGACAGTGTGTGTTGGTGTAACCCAACCCAGAAACACTGTCTGCAGATATGACCATGACATTTGATAAAGCAATTATCTATAGATTTCAGAGTACAGAACTGCATGAAACTTTCCACTCTGAGGGTCAAAGCAGAAAGACTTTCCAAGATAACAGTGAATTCCAAGATTAAGCCTCTGAAATTGTGTTTTCAAAGAGAAACACAATATTCTTTTAATAAGAAAAGCTATTTGATTCTACTGTCTGCTCCTCAATGTCTCACTGACATGGTTATAGGATACAGTTAAATCGTAAAAAACACTTGGCAGCATCCTTTAAAATAAAATATTTCTCGTTTTGCAAAACTGTCTTTGTGTCTGTATCTTGTTATGAAAATTCTAGCTAAATATAAACTTTACCACTTGCAACTGAAGGTTTTATTAATAGAAGCATTAACATGACTTTAATCATAGTACCAATGTTATAATTATGAATATTTTATGACTAAACAGTTTTCAGAGGAATGATATAATCAAAACTCTTAATAATAGAAAGCAGTGAATTACAGACAAGTAGGAGAACTACTTTTAGAATTAGAACATCGTGACTGAACATAATTGATAAGACACAATAGTCTTAAAGAAGCTTTGTATTGTTTTTCTTTTAAATGATGCAAATCCCTTGGCAGCTAAGTAATGGAATACATAGATAAGAGTGTGACACAAAGAACTGTCACCATAGGGCTTAAGAATTGAATGGAGGTGCTGCTCAGACTGCAGGAAGGTGAGCTTTCACTTTTCCAAAGATCACATTTCCTTTGAGTCTAACTGAATCAAAGATAGTACCTTTGGGAGCTTGAAGAGAAAGAAGAAAAAAGAGAAACATCAGTCTATGAACTAAGGCCTGTTCACTGTGGTAAAACATGGAGTGATTACACAAGGAATGAAAAATGTCCATAATCAGAAGACCAAGTTCAGGCAAAATAGCAAATACCAGTGGACTGCAGTTCTGTCCACACCTGCTGCTTAAAGCCAAAGCCTTGGCGTCATATTGTTCAATGCAAACTCCTGTTGTAAAACCCTTTTAGGTTAGCCCATGATCCTGATTTATCTTCATATTTTGACACTGGTGTACTGAATAGCCTGGTTGTTTCATCTTAGTCTGCGTTGGAGGATTAACACTTATACCTATCTTACCAGAATCTGCAAATTGCTCAACATTTAATAGGATTCATTAATGCTCCAGGACTAAATGTGAATTCCACCCTACCAGTTTTAGAAAGAAACTTCTTACACTCTGTGTCTAAAGCCTGTTTCCCAGGACTTCAAGGCAGCCATGTCTAAAAAAAGCCTGTTTGATTTTGAAAACTTAATATTTGTTCCTAATTCTTAGCTCCACTTATAGCCATCCTATGAAAAACTCTAACTAAAATCCTTCTAGCCTCTGACAGAGTGCTACCTTAGTATGGTATGAGCAGCTGATCTGAAATAGATGAGAGCCAAACCTGGACCTTCACTGGAGGCTTGAATTACTGGTCATGCAATGTACCTTCATTACTTTAATTGCCCTTCTTTTCAAAACACTAAGGCTCACACCTTTTCCACCACCAACTCCCACTTAATAATTTATTTCCTCTCCCTCCTTGCCCTCAGTCTCTCTGAGAAAATCAAGACAATGAAGCCTGCAAGGTAACAGGAACAATATATCAAGCACATTCAGTAAGAAATATGTTTATACTTCATTCTCTCTGCCCAGCTCTCTCATTCATCTCACATTCACATTCTGTACTTTTTATGCACTGTACAGAATACACTTGTTTTTAAAAGAACATACTGCTATTTGCTCACTGATGGTGTATAATCAACATCTGCTCTATGACTCAAGGCTGCCCTGCAGAAAATAGTGCACTTCTATTTGTATGCATGGGCTCTGTTGATCAGAGCTGCATTTTGTTACTTGTATTTGCTCTTCTCATTCTCACTGTCTTGTCTTAGTAAATGAAAAAAATTACAAATACATTATCTATTGTAAAAAGAATTGAACCAAGTGTCATGGATGTGGGACCTGCTATATATTTGCCACTACATTAAAAAAATAGTTTCTCATCAAGAAAAAAGATGCAACACTCATTTGTAACAGAAAATATAGTGAATGGGGCCACAAGGTCTCTTACAGATGCCTAAGCTGAGTTTGTTCAATTTATCACCTAATATCAAAGCAGTGTAAAATGGATTTAACATACCTATGTTAACGTACCTAAATATGTCTGCGGTTGGAATTAATCGTTGTTCGTGTTGGTTTTTTGTTTTGTTTGTTGTTTTGGTTTTTTTTAATTAGGAATTTTACATTTTTCATAACAGAATGTGATGATCATAATATAGATAATAATATAGAACTAGATCCAAATGTATACATAGTAGTAACTTCTTTCTACAAAAACAAACCTCTGCAAAATAGTTTGAGACAGAAGAAAGAATATTAGCATTGAACAAAAAATTATTAATAAGTCTTTCAGAATTAGGTCACTTTGAAGCAAACTGTGTGTGAAATTCCAAGACAGCACATTTTTTGGAATTTAAACTGCTGTCATCTCAGTAAGTATAAATTAAGGAAGACAAGCTGGCAGAGGGTGAGAACTTAATCATATTTTTTAGCTAATGCCAATTGCCAATAAAAACTCATAGCTGAAGTCAAACTTTTAAAAGTTAAGCTTACAGCTGCTCTGTCAAGGAAGTGACCTGAATATGCCATCATGATCTCTCCTTGTCCCAGGCGTAGCAATAAATGCTGTGCTGAAACAAGGAAAGAGACTCTCTTTTTTCACACAGTAGTTCCCCATAATTAACTTCAGTGGACTCAGAGACACCGAAGGCTTGAACAAAGCTTTCAAAAGTGCCATCACAGCAGCAGTAGGGGTCAAAAGTTCTTGACTAGAAGGTCTGCCTGAAGACTATAGCAGAGCCAAAGGAAAATGTGTCTGTGAATGATCTTTCTAAAGTTGTTTTAAGAGACTTTTACCAGTCTACGGCAAGACCTTCAATACAGTGAAAATGCTGTGTAGAATCATGAGTTTACCCATGGCCACGGTTATGCTTCTGGTTCCAGTAATTGGTCATTCTGTGCAATTCATACTGTTCTACTATTGGAGTTGAGTTTGAAGTGAACTAAACATAGCATGTATAGTATACCGTTCACATTTTATATGAGGTAACTCTGAGGGGATAAAGAAGTTAAGTTTGCTGAAAGGAAAGCAAACAGGTTGGAGGACCTGGCTGTCAACATTTTTTAAGATGATTCTCCCAATGAAAGAAAAGTTTACACAGGTAGCTTCTGTGCTTGTTTACTTAGGAATACTGATTTACAAAGATTTTCCAGAGGCATAAATGACTGCCTAAACACTTTTTTGTCCCACAGATGAAGGAAGTTTAATTACTATGTGTTCCTCAGTTAAGCAAGTGAGAGCAGGAACATCACCTGGATATCTACTCTCTTCTTTCTCACATTCACAATCTAGGAGAAGTATCCCACCAGCATCTTTATACCTTTTGATCTCAGAAGTTGGGATTCTAACCTCCCTTTAACTGCAAATATTCCTTTTCCGCCTGATCCATGTCATCATTTTAAGTTCAGTGCAAATCTAGCTATGTTATTGACAGTCCCAGTTATGTCAATATTTTACTCATGAGATCTTTTACTCATGAGATTCTGTAATACAGGGCTTTGTCTTCAAGTATCCCTTTCTGTCAGCCATGAAAACCTGGATGCAAAGTTTATACTTTAATAGAAATTAAGTTGGCAAATCCAACTCAGAGGAAGGAAAACAAGGAGAATTTTCTCCACCATGTTGCATATTCTGGGCAACAAAACATGGAATAGACCCCTTTAAAACTGTCATTTTGGGATGAACTAGAATGCTAAGAATCTTAAGTGTTTGTGGAACTGCTTACATAAACTAATATAAAATTTGGGTTGAATTCATCTTAAGCTTCTTATCATCTGTTTTCAGTCATAGGCTCAGAATCTAGTATCCCAAACCACCCACAAACTCAAGGTCAATTCCAATGTGAGCCAGAGCAAAGCAATAAAACTAATCATGTCTCTTCCACGTGACAGCCTGCCAAAGCCTATTTATTCATATGATCTTGGCATCTAATGGATTTATGAGCATCAAAGTTGTCTGAGCACAAAGACTTCAGAATAGAACCAGAAAGAAGAACTGAAGTACCACAAGAGCTCTGAGTGCCACTCAGTGACAGGGAAGTGTGGGTTTGAAGAGCAAGTGTCCAGCAGCTGGGCAGGGACCAGCTACTGGGGAGATGCTGTTGTGTGAAGGTGTGGGACCTCCACTGAATTTCAAGTTAATGTGGCCACTGAGTAGGATCAGGGATATCCAGAAAAAGGGTGTTCCTATTATTATCAGCCTGTAGACCCAGGATTAAGATACTATGCAGTGTGTGTTAATGCAGATACTGTTTTTGTGCATCCAGCTGCCTGGGCACACCAAAACCTCAACAGCCAACCTAGGACCAGGTACAGAGTCTGACAAATTCAGTTCTACCACAGTGGGAAGGAAGAATCCCTGGTGAGAAGTGCACTGGATTCTCCGGCAGCAAGGATGAATGGAAACTAGTTTAGTCAGAGAAACTGAATTGTTACATGAGATTTTTCTGATATGAATCACCCATAACAATTTAAACACATTTCTACAGAGAGCAGTAACCCCACTGGGATGACCTTATCAGGTGGAACATCATACAGAACTAATGCCTTGGGCAAGCAGGCTAAAAGCATTTTCTGCTTTTGAAGCCTGTGGAGATTTTTACATCTGGGTGCTCAATGGACTATATTGACCTGCAGCTACCCCAAGACATCTGAAGAGAAAGTCTAAATGAACATTACTCTAGGTACAGCACTAGCTCTCCATGTGGCTGAGCAAATGTCAGAAAGTTTTCAGTTACTTCTTGGGCAAACCCTACTGGGAAAGAGCAAGCATAGGGAAGACCAAGTCAGCCTAATTATCCTCACTCAATGAAGAGAAACTTAAAAAGCCTCTCTGGCGTCCAAGCGATTATACTTGTTCATCAGTCCTTTCAGATTTTAAGTTAGCCATGTAAGGTACAGTAAAAGAGGAAGTTATATAGCACAGGCAATTAACCTTCAGAAAAGATCTTTACATGGCCCACTTGACAATTCCATCTTCGTTTTGCCAAAGGTTAAATATGTAGTTAGAAATTAATCCATCTATTTTGTAGTTCAGATCTAGGCAGAAAAGTCAGATTGACACAACTGAACAGAATATTCTGTGTTCTTTGTAGCCTGTGCTGCAAAGATTGTGCTTTGCTGGCAAAATCGTCCAGTTATTGCGACAGGATGAGAAGACAAGTAAAAATAACTCCTCTTAGTGTGGCTTTAGGCCCAGAAAAACCTCTTCTGAGAACTTCTCCAATCCAGTTTTCTCAGGCTCAGCCAGGGTTTTTTCCCAAAGCTAGCCTCCTTTCTCTGATGTAAACATAAGAGAAGAATTAATAACAAAGATAAGACATCTGCTGGATACGTGACAAGGCCTGTGAAGAGGTGTCACTTTCTCTGGACCGATCATCCATATTCTGTCCCTAGAGTTGCAAGAGGCTCTATTTAAGCAAGGTGTTTTAGAATAAAGTTGTCTCTTTCCTATCTTGAGAGGGACCATGTAGCTGTGTGTCTTATTTCCGCCGCTCCAAAGGGTTAGTCCCTAACCCACAGCTACATCTTAGCACTCATGCTGGTTGAATCCGACAGGATTAATCTAATCTTATTTGCCCAGTGTTCCTGGGAAACCATTTGGACACCCTGTAACAACTCTACGTTTTAGTTCAAATTTTGGATTTCCTTTCTCTCATAAAACAAAACACTCCAGATTGCCATTCTCATGCTTTAGTACACAAAGAAAATTTAGTACATGATTGCCTAGAGTCACAGAAATAAAATCCTCATGCAATTTTCCTGTACACACAAGATAGAGGTTGAAAGAGTGGAATCTTCTCTATTACACTGTGCTTATGTTTCCCTCTTCTGAATTTTAACATCCCATAAGACCTTTCTTTTCTCTTTCCTCACATCAGTTAAAAGAAATATCTAGCAAGGAAAACCAGAATGAAATGTCAGAGGTCTAATAACACTGAAATGTTTTCTTAGTGTTCTGTATTACAGCTATTACACAATGAAGCTTCTCTGAAGAGAAAAGGCACTTGGAGCAAACAGTTTACAGCAAGATCACTTCTATCTTAAGAGAAGGTGCCTTACACAGTTATAAATGGTACCTTTTATGTGGAAAAGTAACAAAAGTTAAGACCTATCAGACAAGTACTTTCTTAGAAAAACTTGTACGTGACTCTTCTAATAGCTCAGACAATCTGAGTACAGTATTTGGCAAATGGTTTTGGACAAGGTGGAGTTGTGGGGAGGAGGGAAGAGGGACACAGAAAATATAAACCCATTTTCAAAAGGAGAATCATGATTTTTCCATTTAGATAAGACATATGTGTCTATTATTTCATATGACATACAGCTTACATAAAATCTTTTAATGTAATATAGTGGGGGAGGGGGAACCCCAAAACACTGAAACACTACCTCTCCCCAGAAAAACTCAAGCCAAATAATGAAAGCTCAATTCTCCCTGAATCAAAGATATCTTGAGTTAGGATAGGTCTAGCCACAGTAGAAAGGTAAGATCATTAAGGAAAAGAAAAAACAGCCACAGGAAAATAGTTTAATTTGCTTTCAACTGCCTGCTTTGCTGCAGAAGTCTTTATCAAAAAAAAACCAGCATGTTATTTGGGCCAACGTGATGACAAACCAACATCACATCCTTAGTTCAGTAAGGCCATGTAAAGGGCAGTGGAGAAGCAGGGCACTTTGTGCTACTTGCAGTAATGTAGTATAGTGCAGAGCAAAGACTTAAAATTCAAGTTATCAATATTAAACCAATTTTCATTTGAAGACAAGGAAAGAAATTGTGGTCATTGAATTCTAATAGCTGAAGCTTCACCCTACTCAGTGAGGACCTGATTTCATTGTCAGTGGAGATTCAGAGAGCCAGTAGCTGCAGTGTAATTAAACTCCCATCATAATCAATTCTGTATCCTCTGTGAGGGGTCATCTCAGTTTCCCACAGTCCATGAGACAGTCAACTGCTCTTTGGGAGTACTTTAAAAAAAAAATATAAGCATAATGCTTTCAAGGTCTGGCATTAAAACATCAACAGTATTTACAACAGTTTAGAAAGGTGCCCTGTAACAGCACGCTAAGTTTTAACTGATGATGTTTATCAAGCATAGGGTATTTTAGCAGGGGCTTGGACTGCAGGAAAGGAGTAGGAGAGGAAAAAGTTTAGCTGGGGAAAATGGGAAGATGAGCATCTCGGATTTTGCTGGAGAAGCTCAGAAGTTCATCAAGATGTTTTAGTTGCAAGATAAGGACGGTTGTTTCTTCTCCTCAAGGTATTATGCACTTGAATTTTGTACTTCTTTCAAGCATTAAAATAAAGCAGTTTCTAGTTTAACTGCAATGTTATTCTAACGAAAGGAATGCCTATGGCCCTGTCATTCATGACCTTTAGCAGCTATCAGATGATAATGACTTCTGCCTGCTTGCCTTGGCTAAGTTCATGTTCAAGCCTGTAATAAGAAGTCAGAACTACAATAATGTTTCATCATGCCACATAACATGAAATTTTCTTACGCTTTGTGAAGAAAACTGAATTCAAAATGGAATTTGCCAAAAGAAATATCAAGAACTTAAAAGTCAACAGACATCAGAAAAGGGCACTTGGTTTTTGGCAGTGGATGGAATACGACCTTTGAATTTATTCACATTTGAAAGCTCTCTTCCCTTTTTTATTTTAATAGCACAAAAGTAAAAACATTTTAAGAAAATGACAGTGGTACTTTCTCAATTTTATTACTGTTAGCATAATTCCATAGTCTGGTGTCTTATATTCTGGTGTCTTATTATAGTATGAGGTTGCAAAATCCCTCTAATTAAGGGAGGGACAAACCTCATTGTTTCAACCATAGCAACCACTTCATGTGGATTATTTGCTGCACATTATAAGATTTGCCTGATGAATACATTTTTGGCGATGGAGAGACAGGGACATCCGAGTTTGGATCAGAAGCCAATTTTATTGAGTATACAAGGCGTTTATATAGGGTTTTACTTGTATAGCACTTATATAGGGTTCAATTGGTAACAATTGGTTACAATTGGTAACAATTGGTAACAATTTCCCATTGGTTAGACATTCTTCATGACATCATGTCACCTGGTAACACTATCCTATCACAAAGTTTCACAACATGTTTCTTGGTCGACTTCTTGCTCAGGGAGCATTTATCTGTGTTTGTCTCTCCCGTGATTTCTGTTCGATCAGGCCTAAGATATCAGGCTCCTTTATCAGTTCCATTGTACACTCTGTTTTATTCCCCATACCTCCCCCTTTCTGTTCAACAAAAAATATACTCTAAAGTGACTTGTCTATTAATTTTTGCACACATTGTAAGATAAAAGGAATAACCATAACAATACATAATATAATGCCTAATACATATAAGCCTATTTTACCTAAATTTCTTATCTATCCACCAAGTCCCCAGTCCCCCAAAAGCTGACCTAGCCATCAAGTCTGTCATCTACTTGCAGCTTGTTTGCACTCTCTTTCAGGGCTTGAATGCTTGCATGGATTGACTGGGAGTGGTTGGACAAATTCATAGAACCCATGCCATTGAATTCTTCACATCCATGTCCTTGTGCTAAAAGCAAAAAAAAAAAAAAAAAATCTGTCGCTGTGCTACTTTACAAAGTAGTGTGTCTAATAGAATCAACATCAGTTAAAAGTCCTCTTAATGCTAAGGACGTAGCATTAGTTTGTTCAGCTACCCAACAACCTCATTTATCAAGAAATCCTAAAGCATTTTCTGCTGCTACACCAGGGGTAAAAAACGATGCTGCCCATCACTGTACTTTAAACCAAAAATTAGATTGGTCATCAAAATCTTTGTCAAAAGCATGTAAGGTTCTCTTAATTCTAGAGGGATATTTATGTTGAAAAATCATGGACGTGTTTGGGGTTAAAAGGGATAATCGCCCAAGGCTACATGATCCTCCTTTAATATGCAATGGGATGGAAGGCCAAGCCCTATTCCCACAAACTAAAAATACCTCAGGAGGTAAAAGTGATTGTTTGGGGTCCGTTTTTTCCCTTTTATCTCTGTGGAATTTTCCCCATTGTCATGCTAAGAAGCCGGTTGACTAGGCCCTAGGGCTGGCTAGTGGCAAGGGAGGCGGGGGGGTGGGAGGGGGGAGAAAACTGCGAGATCCAAATCCAGAAGAGAAGGGGAGGCACTGGCTTGCTCCATCTTGCCCGTGGAGTCGGAGGAAGACAACTGCTGCTGCCACCCACCACCCCCTCCATCCCAACACCAGGAGCCACTTTTGCTGCTGTCGGACCCCGCACTGCTGCCTTCTCGCTTCAGCCTGCCATCTCCACTAACCCTGCTGAGCACCATGACCGACACCCTGAGCGGAGGGGTCTCTCCTCCATCCCCCTCCCACCTGGGACGCCGATGCCATCGCCCCCAGCACTCCCGCAGCTGCATGGGATCTGCCCTGCCCCCCACCACCGGTTACTGCAGTGCAGGCAGAGGGTGCCTAAGGCCAAAAAAGGACTGGAACGGAGTTACTGTTTTGTTTGTTGTTAATTTCATAGCTGTTGTTGTTTTTGTTTGTCTTGTTAGATATATTAGTAAAGAACTGTTGTTCCTCTCCCCATATCTTTTGCCTGAGAACCTCCCTTAATTCTAAAATTATAATAATTTGGAGGGAGGGAGTTTACATTCTCCATTTCAAAGGGAGGCTCCTGCCTTTCTTAGCAGACACCTGTCTTTCAAACTAGGACAGTGATGGAGCATTGGTTGAGTGAGAAATAGTTCCTGATGTATAATTACACCAAGCACTTGCATTTTTATACACAAGGTGATGAGGGGAAACATCCCAAGCCTTAGACTAATTTTTCCCAGCATAATTAAATCTTATACAAAGATCCATTTTCACTGAGCCCAGAAGTTCTAACTCTTGGGGCTCAAGGGACACCAGGGAAAGATAAGGGATCCATTGATCCCATGCATCAGCATGATTCCTGTCTTGCAACATTGTATTCGCCTGAGTCAGGCAAGGCCAATTGTCTAAGGGCAGAGCAACAAGACACATTGAAAAAGGATTATCAGGGGATGCAGTGGCCAAATACAACATTTACTGTCCTGTAACATTTGCTAAGGTTACCCAAACATTTGTTTTTGGTTGGTTAACAGCCTATGTCTGAGCACTAGAGACAATTCCCAGCAAATACTACAATATTCGGGAAGTCATCGTTTATCCTTATTCTCAGCAGCAGTAAGCCACTGCTCAGGAGTAATTTCTAATTGTTCAGGTAGACCAAACTTATACCCACACACTCATCGTTGGATTTGCGTGTTATTTCTGCTGTGGATCACATTAACAGCAAACACCTCACCTTTTATGAGATGCACAGTATCACAGTATCCCACATTCAACACATTTGCATTCAACCCAAGCTTGATGATGCCCAGTATGACAAACTAAACAAGGGAAGGGGAGGAGTACCCCTGCACTAAGTTCTCACTCAAAGGCAGTAACTATTTGGCTAGGGTCTTGGTGTTCCCAATCCAAAGCAAGAGCAGACTCATGAAATGCGAACTATGCACTGTATAGACCTCCTCATACTGTATGGAGTTCTGGTTCTCCTAGACAGGATGACTTAACCCTGTAAACCTCTGGGTAATCCAAACCATTTTCCCAAGGGCATAAGTCTGTTAGAGGTCATACAGGTGCTGATGTGGTAGCGAGGTCCTGTTCACAAGGGTTCTCCTCTGATATTGGCATTAAAGGTGAATCTTCAGGTGATGCAATCAAAGATTCTTGAGACAGCTTCACATTCTTTGCTGGAATCCACTTGGGACCATTCTCTGTGGAGACACGAGCAAAGCCTCTACCCCAGGTGACCAAAGGATAAGGCCCCAATATCTTACCAGAGTCTGGATCACTTTTGTTGCAATTGTGAATTACAATTAAAATGTTGAACAATCAGTGGGTTGGGGTCCATCAAAGAACAATTCAAAAAGTTGAAAACATAAAGGACTTTCTGCAGTCTCTTGGCAGCGGTGTCATCTCCAGTTCCTCCCTTCCACTGAACTTAGAGATGCTTGAGGAAGCCATGAGCCCATTCAATGATAGATTGGCCTGTTGGGGAATGAGGAATACCTGTTTTGTGCGTAATTCCCCATAAGGCAAAAAAGGTAGCAACTCGATGGGAAGTATAAGCTGTGCCATTGTCTGTCTTTACTTCAGATGGCATGCCAAGAGTTGCAAAAGCAGCAGTGAAGTGTCTACAGACATCTTTAGCCATTTCCCCTGAATGGGCTGATGCAAAAAGAACACCGGAAAAGGTATCAATAGAGGAATAAATGTGTTTTAAACAGCAAACGGGTAACATCTGACTGCCAGACTTGAAAGTTTTGAAGCCCTCTGGTATTAACTCCTCCTGCAACAGAGGGAAAAGAACACTTTTGGCAATCAGGACAAACAGCAATAATTCCTGAAGCTTGGGCTTTAGTAATGTCAAAGTGTTGAATCAAAGCAGCAGCATTTCAGTAAAAAGAAGAATGGCTCAATTCAGTCTGTTCTATCTTATTAGGTAGAACAGATTGTTGTATGGGCATTGTTAGAAGGTAAGCTTGCCTGTTCCCTTCAGCCAAAAATCTGGGAAGGTCTGTTTGCGATCAAATATGCATAACAAAGTAAGGAGAGGTTCTATTTTCTAAGGAAAAAATAAGGAGCAACCAATAAAAAAGTTGTGGATTTTCAACCTCTTTCAAAACTGACGCTTCAGCTCTCATCACAATTCCTGCAACATAAGCTGAATCTGTAACTAGGTCAAAAGGAATAGAAAATTTTTGAAAAGCTCTGATAACACCAGCAAGGTCAACAATTTAGGGGGACCCCTGAACTGTGGATACACCTGCTCTCCAGGCACTAGAAGAGGGGTCTTTCCATACTGCCACTGATTATGAGAGAGACCAGAACCATCTGTGAATACTGTTAAGGCTTGAAGTGGAACCTCACTCCTCTTTGTTTTTTCTGTCAATTGAAATAAAGGTGTTAAAAGCTTATGTTTTTGAGGATGCATTGAGATTTGTCTGCTAAATTCAGCAAAGGCCATCTGAACAGCCTCTGACTCCTGAAATATGCAATTCAAGTAAGAAGTGGTAAGAGGTAGGAAGACAGTGGAAAATTCCACTCCTGCAAGAGAAGTCGGGCCTTAACAACCATTTGGGCCATCATTTCGTGTTGGGTACTGATGGTTTTGGTCATTTGGTGTAGTAAAAAAATGCATTAAATGATAAGCAAAGGGTATGGTGCCTTAGAGTCCCATTGATAAATCAAAGCTTGAGGCTGTTTTGCTGGATGCAAAATTACTAAAAAAAGTGTTGCAGATTTAGCGTTGGCCAAATTGCCAGTGCATCCACTAGAATTATTTACTCATTTCCTGTTGTGAGATAGGATTAGGAGGAAGGCAAAACAGGCTCAAACTTTAAAGGGTACAAAGAAAAACTATTACTAGAAACTACAAGGAAAAAAAAAGAACTCAGAACACTTCTTCCCCCACAACTTCCTTTCTTTCACACTAACCACATACAGAAACAAATCAGTCAGTTTATGATCTCTAAAAATAGTCTTTCACTGATTTATCTGGGAGAGGAGATTCCTCTCTCCAGTCTATGGAGTTTTCTCCACAAGAAACAGCTTTCTCGTGGCCTCGATGTCACAGTGAATCAGTTGCCTGGAAGAATGGTAATCTGATCACTGTGTAAAAATCCCTTCCTTGACTAGCAGTCTTCCCACAATCATTACCAAGGACCATGTCAGCTTATGGGGCACACTTCAAGGATTATAACAGTTCAAACAAAAGCTCTCTTCATCTTTGAAAACAGAGGTCTTTCTTCTTCTTCTTCCCTGGGGGGTCAGCAGGGATCTCCGTCTCCTCTCTATTCAAACTTATGGGATCACAGCCACTTCAACATCTGTTTACTTTAGCACTAATGCCTCTACTCATATCTACAGTAAAAATATTCACCCACCCCATAATGCATTTCTATGAGTTTTAGGGAAACAAGAATCTCTTCTCCATAGCTTGAAAAAAGAGAAATTTCAGTCCACAACTCTTGTCCTTCCCTCATCTAGGACCCAACTCTTCCCTTTGTCTGTTCCCTTTGTCTGTCAGTGTTTTCACACTGTTTCTGTGCTTATCTTCATCTTCGTCCTCTTCTTTCATTCAGGAGAGAGGACAAAGTGTCTGCAAGTCTTATTCTGGGCAATAAAAGAGTTAATATCTTGCCCGGGCCTGTAGATGGTCACGTGATCTCTTGCGGGCAGCGGCCAGGAGCTATTTACAATAAAGAGTCTTTGAAGGCCGTGCTGGGGCTGAGCTAGGATTGTAAGGGCCCAGCCCTTACAAAAAGCAGTGGTGGTTTTTCTGACTGCATGGCTGTTTTCTGGCATTTGCTACATTTAATTCCAGCTGCGGGCTGATGGTCTTCCCTTCCCCCTGCCCAGAAGGCAAGGGTGGGGGAGACCTTGCTGGAACAGGGCCCAGCTGTCTCTCCCCCAGGCCGTGTGGGCACTACGGTGGGGTGGGCCGCCCAGACCTGCTGTCCCAGGGGACCCCACGGACACCCTGGCTCACCCCGGGCTGGTGGCAGGGCAGGGTTTTTTAATTGAATTATCAGCTCGATATTCAGCTGAGCCATGGGCTCCCTGGCTGTGCCAGGGGGTGGAGGGGGGCACTAAGATCTTAGCAATTGAGCGGGCCTCCCCTTCCCCTTTCTATCGGGGGCCCCTGCTGAAAATGGGGCCCAGCAGGCTTCCAAGCCCTGTGTCAGAGCCTGGCCTGCCCCAGCCCAGCCCAGGCCTGGCCAGGCCCCCAGGCCAGTGTTACCTTTACTGAGGCCAGAAGGGAAAGAGAGATGCCTGCATGTTTGTGCTTGGAACTGAAAAGGCAAATTTAGGAGCATCATCAGGATGTAAAGGAATATCAAAAAACCAATCTTTTAAATAAATAATAGTCAAGTGCCAGTTTGGGGGGATCATGGTAGGAGATGTGAGACCAAGCTGTAAGGCCCCTCTGTCCTCCATAGCTGTATTAATTTTTTGAAGATCATGGAGAATATGCCACTTGCCAGCTTGTTTTTTGATAACAAACACAGGAGAATTCCAAGGACTGGTAGAAGGGACAATATCTGGAGTTGTTGTTGGACCAACTCCATTAATGCATTACTCTGTTACATCTGTGAAAAGTACGCTCATGGTTGGGGGAAGTAAAATCAATTGAGCT
>VZTT01064991.1:115602-136278 GCA_013400855.1 Buphagus erythrorhynchus | reverse complement strand
GCCTCGCCCGGGGAGGCCTTGGCGTCCCGCGGGTCGGGCGGACCGGCCCCGCCGCCGCAGCCGTGGGAGGGTCGCGTCGCGTCGCGTCGCGCAGGCCGAGCCGACCGGAGGCTCCGGGATCGGTCGGCTGGCGGGAATCGCTCCCCGGGTCGCTGTCAGCGCGGGGCGGCTCCGCTAGAACTTCGTCATCTAAGTTTGTTGTTACCGATCCGCCTCCTGCCAGAGACCGTGCTTCGTTTTGGCCACTTTACGAAAGCTGTCTTGTGATGGAATGCAAAACCGATCTCTTGCCTGAACATCAAACAGAATGAAACAGAAATGTGTTTTTTCCTTAGCATTTAAAGTAATTATACTTCCACGTGCACTGAATAACAATCCAGCATTGAGTTCCCTAGTTATCCTTGTCTCTCATCCTAATGTTTGTTTTTTTCAGTTCTGTACGTCTGTTCTGTTAGCATCTTTTAGAGGGCTGGTTTGCTTACCTCAACCTTATTCTTGCGGTTTTTAAACTGTAGATTAATTGAGAATATAGTATAAACTTAAGAACAAGGCGCTTATTTATTTGTTCTACTAATAATTTAATTGGCCGTTTTCCTCTTGCATATACTTTCACTAAGTTATTATAAATGTATTCTAGAAAAGGCTGCTTTTACATGATAATAATACATGGTAGATAGGATATGTGTGGAGAATATCTGTCTAAGTGAAAGTGGCCAAAAAAATGTTGTGATGATTTCATGCATGTGTCAAAGCAAAATAAACTGATAATGTCTGCCTATGTCTCATTGCTAGGTTAAGTAGCCTGTGTATCTTGGAATCTAAAAGTATAAAAACTGATATAAACTCCGAATCCTGTGAATGTTAAGCTACAGACAAATAATTTACTTAATTTGACAAATAGGTGATTACTTGCCTGGGCTTGATCTGAGTGTAATTTGAACCACTGGGAGATTTAGCACTGCATAGTCTCAGTATTAGACCATGGTTTCAAAACTGCTGACAGTTAGGTTCTATTCTTTGAATCACTCATTTGTGAAATAGAGGTAAGATTTTTAGAAATAGATCTATTGTGAAGTTTTATGTAGCTTGTTGAGTCTTACTTTAGGGCCTTCCGCAGTATTAATTTTGTGCCTTTTCTAGTTAGTGAAGTATATTTTTATATACAGTTTAAAGTGCTGTATTAATTGCCATATGTGGTGAACTTTCAGTGCAGTGTAAAAGAGATTGAGCTGCAGAGTTTACTGTTTTCAATATGCAGCAGCTAAATTATGGTACCTTTCACACACTATTGTAATCCACTTAGTTCAAGGATACTTGGTGCATGAGTTCAAGAGTTGGTACTTGCTGAAAATCATCCTACTGAGTAGATATGGGCTTATGTGCATACATGTACTCAGCAGTGTAATATACTTTAGTCTTTATCTGGCCTTGAAGAATTAACATTGACAAATACCCCGAAGCTTGATATGAGAGCTTATGATAAATTATACCGAGTCTATAGACCTAGTCTGCTGTACTGTGGACAGAGCAGATCAAGTAACTCAAGGGTTGACATAAATGGAAAGGCAGAAGCAAAAAATTACAACATATTTTTATTTTCATGTAAAATAGTTGTCTTGCAGTGTTTCTTACTCTTCAGTTGCTCTCAAGTAGCACTAGGAGGAAATAGTTCAGTTTGATCTTAGAAGTAAAATAGTTTTGTCTTCTCACTTCTTGTATCTCATTTGAAAACAGATTCTGTAAAGGAGGAAGAACTGAGCTTTTGAGGCTTATAAAATATACTGCAGTCTTGCAAAAAGTGTGGGATATGCTTTTTTCCTTTATTTTTAGTAATTCAGATCCTTAAAATGCATTACTTCCTGTCAAATTTCTCAAGTGTAACACTTTTTTCTGAGGAGGTGTTTGTAGGCCTTACTCTTTCATATGAATGGCTAGCTGACTGATGTCATCTGTCAGATTGAGAATACCTGCCCCTCACAGTCTGAGGAACACATCCCTTTCTGACTGCTGGCAGGGAGGGAAAAAGCACTATTGCAATTACAGGCATCTTGAACTGATACTTGTCCAAGATTGTCACCTGACAAATAGGGATGAAGGAGAAATGGAGGCAGTCAATACTTTCTTTGCCTTAGTCTTTAATAGTACTGGCAAACCTTGGGCTGCCTGGTCCCGAGTCAGAGGACCGTGACTGCAGGAACATTGACTTTCCATTTGTGAACACTAAAATTTTAGGGGACAAGTTGTGTCAGTTGAATGAATGTTCATAATTTCATGCGGTCTGTGGGATTTAACCCAAGGTACTAAAGAAGCTAGCAGTTATTACAGTAGGACTCCTCTCAGTCATCCTGGGAATCTGGGGAGGTCCCTGCTGACTGGGAGCTAGCCAACGTTATTCCAGATTACAGGGAGGGCATGAGGGAATATGCAGGAAATGACAGAGTTAACCTCAGGACCTGGAAAAATTATTAAGGACATCATACTAGATGCTCTTGAAAGACATTTAAGGAACAGTGCAATCATCAGATACAGTCAATGTGGGTTCACATAGGGAGAATCCCGTTAAAAAACCTGCAGTAAGTTTACCTGCCTGGTAGATGAAGGGAAGGTGGTGGATGTAGTTTTTCTGGGTTTTATAAAGGCTTTTGGTACTGTTCTTCCCAGCATTCTTCCAGACAAATTTTCCAACAGTGGGATGAGCAGGTATGCAGTGCACTGAGTGAAGAATTAGTTGAAGAGCAGGGCTCAAACTGTTGCAGCAAACAGGACATCTGGCTGGTGACCAATTACCAGTGGTGTTCCTCAGGGCTCAGTTCTAGAGACAGCTCTGCTCCGTCTCTTTATCAGTGAGCTGGAGGCTGCAGTCGAACGTGCAGGTAGTTTGGTGATGATACCAAACTGGGAAGTGCTCCTGACTCTCCCATGGGACAAGAGGCTTTGCCTTGCAGAGAGATCTGGATTGATTGGAGTATTGAGCAGTCACCAATGACAAGAAACAAAACAAGACCAACCAAATTCTGGATTCTGCACCTAGGATGGAGCAATCCCAGACATGAAGTCTGAACTGGGAGAGGAGTGGCTGGAGAGCAGCCCTGCAGAAAGGGGTTTGGGAGTGCTGGTTGACAGGAAGCTCGCTGGGATCAGCAGTGTGTGTGTCCTGGCAGCCAGGAGAGCAAATCTCATCCTGGGGTGCATCAAACACAGCATCACCAGCCAGCCAAGAGAGGTGATTATCCCACTGAATTCAGCACTGGTGCAGCCTCACCTCAAGTACTGTGAGCAGTTCTGGGCCCCACCATTTAAAAAGGATAGGAAGGTCCTTGAATGTGTCCTGAGAAGGGCACCAGAGCAGGGGAGGGGCTGGCAGGAATGTGCTCTGGGGAGCAGCTGAGGGCACTGGGCTTGTCTGGTTTGGAGAGGAGGAGGCTGAGGGGTGACCTCACTGCTGCCTACAATTTCCTGAGGAGTGGAAATAGACAGGGAGGTGCTGAGCTCTTCTCTCTGGTACACAGAGAGAAGAGTACCTGGTCACAGGACATGCAGGAATAACTCAAACTATGTCTGTCATGGGAGGTTTGGACTTAACATGAGGAAACACTTCTTTACGCAGAGGGCTGCCAAAACCTGGAATAGGCTTCCTGGTGCGGTGGTTGATGCCTTCCCCTGCCATGCCTGTCAGTGTTGAAGAGGCATTTGGACAGTGCCCTTAAAGCCTGCTTTAACTTTGATCAGCCCTGAGCTGGTCAGGCAGTTGATCCCTTCCAATTTTTTTGTCCTGTTTCAGCTCTTTCTGTTTTTGCATAAGATCGATGAATATTTGTGCTGCAAAGCTTAGTGCCACTGAACTGACTGTAAATCAATAAGAAGTCTGAATGCAGCAGTGAGAGTTATAGGACCACTAAGGGCAGGGTCAAGAGGTATGTTCATACTGCTTCTAAGCAGTGACAGTGTCCTTGAATGTTTCTGGCCCTCATCAAACAGAAGGAAATTGATTTCCAAATCATCTTCTTTAAAATCCTTGCATTAGATTGAGGGTAGGAATGAAAGAAGAGTAGGCTGTCAGCATGAATATATTGGGTTTTTTACAAACCCTGTGAATACTGTGGTATGATTGTTTTCAGCAGTACATAAAGCTTTCATGATAAATACCTATTTTGATTTGGTACTAGGTAAGCTGTGTGACTTTTGAGTGGTATTTTCAAGTTGGGACATTAGTCTGCCCTGTCAGACCTGTAACTATGACTGATTTTAGAATAATTTTGATATAGAAAAGAACAAATATAGCTACCACTTCTGGTTCCAGCAGTGTTCAGCTGATAGAAATTTCAGGAGAAGATAGGGTTAAAACATGCATGTGCTTGCCTTATATCCTGGGTTAAGTACCCCTGTGCCCTTCTGCCAGGTGGAACTTCTGATCATCTGACCACTCTTGGCCTGGATTGGGACTCTGGGGTGGAGTGTGGCACATTTCCTCCATGTGCCAGGTATTGGCAGCCACTGCAGGACTGTGATACAGGTCCACAGGAATGGGGTGTGTGCAGCAGGGCATCACCTCATCAAAGCAAGACTTGACCTTCCTCTTTCCCCCACCACATGCCTGAAATATTTTGAGTCCACAATCCTTCCAGCCTCTCAAAGTACCTAATGAGAAATCTTGCTAATTACTTTGTTTTGTATGGATCTGCTTGTTGATACTTTACGACTCATTACATTTATACTGAAATTTTATATTTGAACTTTGCATTATGAGGCTGGCAAAGTATTTTATTTGAGTTGGTGTGACTTTTTAGAACCTCAATTTAAATGAAGTTGTAAAATTTCCGCGAATAGATGTTTAGTTCTGATAGGAGCAACAAGTACATATTGACATCAGAAAATATAGCAATTTCTTGTGTGTTTTTGATTGTTTAGATTCAGTTTTACAGATGTTATAAATTTAACATTTATAATTTTTTTGTGTCATTTTTTGTTGTTAATTTTTCTAAGTTCTTGATCTGATTCTGTTCCACTTGTTAATGCTTGAATCCTTGTCAAATCACTAAACTTTTAAACCTGAGGCAACTGTAATATATTCCTAAAATATTAGGAGGCTTGTTTTTCAAATATGGTCTAGGAGGACCATAGTCAGAAATAATCAAAATAACCCATTTTATTGCTTGTTCTTGTGGCTGATTCATGACATATTTTGCTCTGGGGACTTCATGGTAAGGTACAACTTGTCACAG
Organism: Buphagus erythrorhynchus; assembly: GCA_013400855.1. Classification (NCBI taxonomy): domain Eukaryota; kingdom Metazoa; phylum Chordata; class Aves; order Passeriformes; family Sturnidae; genus Buphagus; species Buphagus erythrorhynchus. The sequence goes on along the minus strand of VZTT01064991.1, from coordinate 131,056 downwards.
ACAGTTGTTTTCTTTAAAAAGATCTAGACTAGGTTTTACTGAGATGATATAGTTATTAATTCTTGAAGTAAATTATGATACAGAATAATTAGTTCTGAAGTTAATAATATTACTTGTTGATATACATGATCTCTCTGTAGGTCCCTCCCAAATCCCCTCCATCAACTGGCAACAGAAGCAGGACAACTTCATTTACAGATCAGAATGATGAAGGCACTTTAACACCAGACAAAGAGGTCAGTTGAGAACTGTTTTTCTATGTTTTTCAGCTTTTAAAAAATCTAACTTTATGTCCTTCATTGCAGTTTTTTAAAAATGTCTCAATCCCACTATTTTCTGTGTATTTATAGATATGAATAGTCTGGTTTTTAGGTTAAATACCAAAGTATTTAATACTAATAAAACAAATCTTTAAGCTGTAGTGATTAATCTCCAGATTACAAAACGTTTTAAGTCTTCAGGTCTTAAAAATCTTATTCCTGAACTGAACTCAGTGAGGCAGTGGGACAGAAGATACATTCGGAGAGACTAACTTTGATTTTGTCCCACTTTTGGTTGAAAAGCTAGGTGAATCCAGGTAATTTGAGGTGGATGATCCAAAAGGTTTATACAGAATATTTGTGATTGTTTCTAACCATGCCAGTAATAAGTATCAAATTCAAAGTTATTTCCCTCACCCCACTGCCTCTCTCCTCTGCCCCCAAACTAAAAACAACCTAGCTCTCCTCACACCCCTGCAAAAAAACCCAAAAACTAAACAACAAACCAAACTGATTCTAAATTATCAATTATAAAATATTAAAATCATTATCAGGATTATGGGTAACCTTGACTTGCATAATAAAGCAAACTAAGAAGACAATATGCACTTACTTTGTTTCATATTAAGTACAGCTCTTTTGAAGTGGCTTGATTAAAAAAAAAGGCAACAAATACAAATAAACATTTCTCTGACTTAGTGAGCATGGACATAGGCTGGTAGCATAAAGCAGGAGGCTTCTGTGAACTTTTTCAGAGGAAATGTGTCCTAGTCAGAAAATTCAGTTGTTTTGTTTTGCCACAAAATATGATGTGTTTTCTTGCAGTGGAACAATCCACTTTAATTTTTAACGCCATGTTTTCTTTAGGAGATAATCAGCTATACCTGAAATTTGTAATAGGTTTCATTATGAATGCTATCAGTGATTACAGCTTGGCAGTTTGCTTCCTGCAATAATAGAAATTTAAGGGAAGGTATCCAATGGTCTTGTTTTGTATTTTGACATTTTCTAATAAATGCTTATTTTCTCCACTGTGACATATATATGTATAAATGTCTGTAATGAATTCCCTCTCTCCTTGGAAAAAGATTTTCTGTTAACTGGTGCTCCTGAATGTTAGCAAGCAGTGTCACCCAGGGTAATTTACTAAGTTTTTCAATAAGGAGAGTTTTCTGATCTTAATACAGGGTATAGAAGTAGCATATTGCCACATGAATACTACTGTGGCCTAGAAGGAGTGGGTTGGTACTGAGAGGTGATTTCCCTTTTTTTAAAAAATTTATTGTATAACGTGCAGAAGAACTCATTTGGCCAATGTTTTCTTCATGATTTCTATTGAGAACTACATTTACTTCATTAGATATGTGTTGTCCCCAGCAAACTCCATTTTCAGAGTGCTGTTCCAGACAAACAAGAGAAGCAAAAGATTCCCCATAGCACATGCCAAGTTACATTGGAAGAACATTAATCTCTAAATGGTTTAAACTGGAATGACCAGAGAGGCAGAAGGACGAATAAGATTAAGAGTGGAAACAAAGGTACTAAGTACCCTCAGATTTATAGTTATCCTTGGTCTTAGGGGAGCTGCCATAGCAGCTTTACTTGTGAAACACATCCTTTAATTAGAAATTCAGGAAATAGTGAAGTCCTAAGGGGATGAAAACCTCTATTTTTTTTGTAAGGACTGGTTTTACATCAAATAGAAAATTTTACGAAAAACTGAGTTTAAATGATTAAAACAAGAAATTTATTTTCTCCAAAAATTTCCCATAATTTTTGGCAGTATTATTAAAAGCAAATCATCTTTGAAATCTGTTGGATGAGATTTTCATAAAATTCAGTTCAGCAGCAGTGTAGTATGCTTAAATATGATGCAGATATTGCATATTATCACTGAAAATACATGCCCTGGTTATATGAATGCATTATGTCTTTTGGAGGGCATTTTTTTGCTGTGTTCTCATTTGACCAGGCAGTTGCTCTATGTGCAGGTGTCAATGGCAGTGGCATTACAGTGAACTGTTGAACAACATTTAATATGCTGAAAATATTTGGTTGAAGAGTATTGTATGCTAAAACATTTTTGCAGTACATGAATAATTGCTAACTATTTTAGTACTGAAAGCTAAGCAAAATTAGTGTTTCATCATTGTTTTGTATATTTTGTGTCCTCTGTGAGCCATGTTTTAGTATGTCTTTAAATAGATCAAGTTTTTGTATTTTTACTTTCGTAGTATTAGAGTTGCAAGTATTACAAATGAAATCTTTGGTTTATTGTCAGAATGTTTTTATAATAAAAACAATTTCATAATTAGTTACAGTTGTGAATGACATCATTAGTCTGATCAAAGAATTGTAATAAGACTTATGTGCCAACATTATTGCTTTATATTCTACAATGATAAGATTTAAAAAATATTTTAGTATTTCAAAATTCCAATATGCTATCAGTTTAAAATAAACCTACAACTGGTATGCTCCGTTTATAGAATACGAGGTAAGTTTCTTTTTCATGCCAGCTTTCCTCTTCAGCTTGTATTTTATTGGATATCTGATTATCCAGTAGCAGTGTTATAGAAAACCTCAAAATTTTTTCGTGTATAGGAAAAAGCAGACATCTGACTAGTTCTGTATTCTCTTATTGCAAGTAGCTCATAAAATATGATCACATTGTGAGGTAAAACTACTTCCACAGAACTTTGTCAGACAATTTGCATATCCAGTCATTTCTGAGTTGATATGCTGCTGTTTGAAACAGCCCTAGACTATCAAAATACGGTTACTACGTGAGTTCAGTCTTTTCTAGGGAAGAATAGTGTTCAGTTTTCAAACTTACCACATTGACTTTGGAACAGAGTTTGAGGTGAAATACATAAATAGTATTCACTATAGTTCCTGTAAGTTAAATATGTCCTTTTTGTTCTACTATATACTTTTGTTCTACTATATACTTGTATATTTACAAGTGTATGAAGCCCAACTGCAGAAGATAACAAAGCTAGTGCTAGTTTGCTTTCAGCTGGCAGCAATCAGCTGATAGATTGCTGTAGGTGACCTACCAGTCATACATCCAAATGTCACTGACATCCTAATGAGTGTTATGGAAGTGACAGCGGAGCACAATATATATAGCTCTTAGATCCTAAAGATACTTAGCCAAGGTACTTTCCAGTCTCACTTTAGTGGTATATAACAACTGTGTTATTAAATGAGTTGAAATGTTTCTCTAGCATTGGCTATTAATAAAGCACGACAAGTAAAGCTGAAATAATATTCCTTCTGCACTTTTGTTATTCCTGTGTCTTTTCTGTATTCTTATGCTTAATTTGAAATACTTCTGAATAGGTGTTGCCGTGAAAAGATGGTAGTGGTTCAGATATATCTGTATTTTTTTCCTATCTGATATTTGGGACTAGATTTTGGAGGCTGCATGAGCTAGTTTGAATCTAAACTTGTGCTTTACAACTCCTGATACATAAGCCAACATGCTTAGATTGCTCATCAAAATAAAAAGCAAACCAGAAAAGACCTATTTGATTTCTGTACTACCACTTTCTGAGAGTGCAGTTCTGTTCTCCTAGATTCTGGGGCTTGTTTAATTGCAGAGAGAAACTCTTGAAATTTTACCTCTTCAGTTTTTCCTATTCCCTTGTCACAGTAGGGATGAGGCATAAAAGATTATGTTGCAAATTGCAGAAAGATTTTTATGAATAAATATTTTGTAAATAAGAAAATTACTGAATTATTCACAACTTTTTTCCTGACTTTCACCACCTTGGACAAATAACCAAATTTATTTATTTATTTATTTATATTACTCTGAGGAATGAGTTCTTTTTAAGTAAGAGTTGAAACTAAACCCTTTAGCTGATAGCTGACATCTTCTAGCTACTTGAAGTAGATGAGGAAATAGTGGCTTTTCTCTTAGACAAGTTTTGTAGTCCCATCCTCTTCCCTCTGTCTTGCTGTGCTGGCATATAACATAGGAAAATTGCTCATGTACAATTATAGAAGCTTTTAAGTATTAACAAACTAGAAATATGCATATGCCATGATGCACTTTGCTAACAAGATGTGTGAATTTTCAAATTTGCTTGATAATAGGCTAATAAAAAGTTTGAAGCTACTGATTCTCTTCTTTTTCTGAAAGGGAATAATGATTGCGTTTGGCAATCAAACATAGTATATGCATGTGACATGTATAATATTCAACTACTGCCATCTCCAGAGCAATGAGACTTGAGTCAAACTCTGATCCCTGTTAAATTTTGAGTTTTCTTTCATGTCATATTAAGGAAGTTCTATGATCTAGGAATTGCAGGTACTTTGACCTTTGCACCCCACTCATCAGAATTCTTGTGAAAGAGGATTTGAGCATGGTAATTCTTCAGAGGGAAGAGGAATAATAAGAATAATAAGAACACAGTTATTTCTGGAGTTCAGAAAGTCCTTAAATATCAATTAGGGCTGCTTCACTTAGGCCAAACTTGAGGGCTACAAAAACTGTTCAGAATATTGAAAATACAAAGGTTATTCAAACAGAAATTTTGTGTCCTTTGATAATACTGAAGGTAATGTCATCTGGTGGTTGGCTTCCTCAACAGTTTTACCTCATCTGCAACTTTCTATCCAAGATAGAAACATTTGTTGCTCAGTAGGATTTTACTGACAGAAAAACAAAATAAGAGTTAAATATTGTGACAAAAGATCAGTAATGTCACAGCCTGTTAGGAAACGTTTCTGTTTGACCACCCAGTAGCCACTCTGGCAGTCACACTTGTGCCACCCCAGGCTTTTGCTGTGAGACTGAAGCCCCTTCACCACAAGCAGCTCCAGTGAGCTGATGGGTGCCCCACCTGACTCCCCACGCACTCACAGGAGACAAGTTTCATGAGACTCACATGCCAGACAAGTTTCTCTCACTGCCTTGACCCAAGGTTTCCCACAGAGTTCTAGAGTCTGCTTCCTTTAAGAATTTTTATCATGGTGCAGCAAATAATGAGAGATGGAGTTGGGTGTCTCCTGGTAGGGACCCTGAACAAAGGAATGCCTGGCTTTCATTCTGTCTGCCTGTTCTAATGATGATATTTGATCTGGGGCCTTCTCACTGTTCACTGGGTTCTGCAGAGTCTCTGGGTGACTGGGCACCATCCAGCTGGCATGGCAAGTCTGTACCTTTTATTGGGCAAAGAGCTCATTGCTGGGGGTTTCAGCCATTTCCCCCGACCCGGGGCACAACCTGTAGCTTGCAGTGCAACTATCTGTAGTCCTCAGCCTTCAGCCTATAAATCTGGTACTTGAGATTAAGGTCAGTGTGGGCTAAGGAGATGATTTACCCTGGAGTATCACAGAATTGGTAGGATTGGAAGGAACCTCTGGAGATCATGTAGTCCAACCCCATTCCAAGGCAGGGTCGCCTAGAGCAGGTTACACAGGAAAAGAATGTGTCCAGGTAGGTTTTGAATGTCTCCAGAGATGGATACTCTTATGACCTCCTTGGGGAGCCTGTTTTAGTGTTCTGCTGCCCTAAGTGTAAAGAAGTTCTTCCTCATGCTGAGGTGGAACTTTCTCTGGTTTAGTTTATGGCCATTACTCCTTGTCCTGTCGCTGGGCACCACTGAGAAGAGTCTGGCACTGTCCTCTTGACAACTTTCTTTGAGATATTTGTACGTATTGATTAGATCCCTTCTCTGTCTTCTCTTCTTTAGACTAAAGAGACTCAGCTTCTGAAGTCAGAAGTTATGAGAAAAGTGTTCCAGACCCCTAATTATCTTAGTGGCTCTCTGCTGGATCCTCTCCAGTAGCTCCTTATCTTTCTTGTACTGAGGAGCCTAGAACTCCACACAGCACTCCAGATGTTGTTTTATTAGGGATGAATAGAGGGGGAGGATCACCTCCCTCAACCTGCTGGGCACAGTCTTCCTGATGTACCCCAGAATACCACTGGCCCTCCTAGCTGTGAGGGCACTGCTGGCTCATGGTCAGCTTGTGGCTCCACCAGGATTCCAAGGTCCTTCTCTGCAGAGGTGCTCTCCAGTTGGTCAGCCCCTAAGCTGTACTGATACTTGGGGTTGATCTATTCCAGGTGCAGCCCCCTTGTTGAACTTCATTAGGTTTCTCTGTGCCAATTCTCCAGCCTATCAAGGTCCTGCTAAATGGCAGCACAGCCTTTAGGTGTAGGTGTATTAGCCAATCCCCTCAGAGTATGTTTGAAACAAAGTGTTGGAAGATCTTAGTAGGATTTCTGTAGCGAGCTTCAAGTGTGATATATGATTGTATTCTTAGGATTAGAGAAGGTTAAAGACTGACCTGCATCTTTGCATCTTCTGTTTATGGTGTGCTTCATCTCAGTTGATTCTAGCTTGTCTAGTTTTATTGATTGCAATACCAGCCTAGTGCTGATATGCTGCTAGTGATGCTTTAGACAGTATAGCACCAGATGTATTTAATGTTTCTGAAGCTATTAAGATAATTCAGAGTGGGTTTTAGGACGAATCTTGAAGCATAAGAATCCCGTGTGGTAATGCTATTTAATGTTGGCTGACTAGGAGGTTGTTTCTCGCCTGTTTGCTGGGAGAGGTAAATAATTTTTTTGTGATTTTTAATAATCCTTTCCCTAACATCCCTGCTCCGCGGTTAACTAGACAGTTAGTTCTTAAAGTTATACTGAATAGATGGTTGAAAAAAATGAAAAATGCAGATAAAAACAGATTGGAAATATTGGAAAGCATTAAGTAGTGTAATTACAGGACTCACTAGAGGGCTCTGCCTGTAATTTAACTAAATATGTAGCAGGTTATGAGCTATCAGAGTGTCGTGGTTTGACATTGGCCAGATGCCAGGCACTAAAGAAAGCCTTTCGCTCACTCTCTCTTGTTACAGTTGGGCAGAGGAGAGGGAAATGAAATTATTTAAGGGTTCATAACTTGAGATAAAGATTGGGAGAAAACACTCTAAGGGCAAAATAGATTCAAACTTAAAGGTATAAGGTAAGTTTGTTATTAGCAGAGTCAGAGAAGGATAATGAGAAGTAAAATAAGTCTTCAAAACACCTTTCCCTCCCCCCCAGCCCCTCCCTCTTTCCCCCTGACAGTGCAGGGAGACAGGGGGTGGGGGTTTTGGTTAGTTCATCACCTGAGATCTTTTTTCTGTTCGCTCAGGGAGGGGAGTCTTTTTTCTGCTATGCCATGGGGTCCCTTCCATGGGAGATGGTTCTCTGTGAACTCCTCCAGTGTGGCTTCAATCTTACAAGCAGCAGTCCTGCCAAAATTGCTGCAATGTGAGTCCCTCCCATGGGCAAACAATCTTTCTAAAATTGCTGTAGTGTGGGTCATTCATCCACAAGGTGCGGTACTTTGAGAATCAGCTGTTCTAGTTTGGCAGCAAAGGCCCTGTATCTCTTATCTCTGGAAGCAGGGACCCTCTCTCTCTATTCAGGTCTCCCACTGGATCACAGCTTTCTCTGCCATTCACCTGCTCTGGTGTGAGTACTTCTCTTACGGGCTGCAAGTGGATCTCTGTATTTTCTGGAGATCTCATGGCCTGCAGGAGGGCAGCCTGCTTCACCATAGTCCTCACCACGGCCTGCAGAGGAATCTCAGCTCCAATACTTGGAGCACTTCCCCCTCGTCCTTTTCTGTTGACCCTCNTTTTGCCACTGGCCAGGGCCACTTGCAGTGGCAGCCACCATGGTGCTGGTGGTATTTAACGCCTCTCCTTATGCAGGGTGGTGGGAAGGAGAAGCTGCAGCCCCTGCTCTTCTACCCACAGTGTGGCTGTCTGGTGGTGGGCCACGCCGAGATGGCGGCAGCCACAGTGGCACAGCGCTGTGGGCTGTGCTGGGATGGCCCCCAGTGACGATGCCCTGCTGCCCCTGGAAAAGTCTGCCTGTTCTCTGTTTTGATTTTCTTCTTAAATATGTCATCCCAGAGGTATTACCAGCCTCTCTAAGTGGGCCAGCAGCATGTCCATCTTCAGTGCCATCTGTCAGACATGGTGGAAGCCTCCAGCAGTTTCTCACAGAAGCCATTTATGTGGCCCTCCCCCACTACTAAAAAAACAGGCCATGCCAAATCAACACACTGAGTAACAAAAATACAGTAAGCAAGTCCGTAAATATTTTCATTGTTGGTCACCTAATTTTGGAGAGTGGAGGATGACTAATGGGTAAATGCAGCCAGTTCTAAATGTGTTAAAGAAATACCATTCTTGGACCATGACTGAGTATATTCTGTCTTTGGTAGCTGTTTGTAGTGTGAAACTCTCTTCTTGGCTACTGAAGAGGAAATATTTTGAAATTTCATACTGATAGAGTGCTCAGTATTGTTATGCCTTCTTTACTTGTAAGGTTGGCTCACAGAATCACTGTACGTTCTACTATTTGTGTTCTGTCCACAGAAAACAGTACATTCTACTGTTTGTGTAAACTTTTAGTTATGATGGAGACATTGGAATTGTACGTCTGCAAACTCAAGCGGTACTGCATCAATTTCCTTTTTCTCAAAATCATAACTGTAATATGCATTGGCATATTTTAGGCAGTGGGTAGTTCGGATTTTCTTACAGTCTTAGAACAGGGTTGCATATCCCTATTATTCTACCAGGTAGTTTGAGTGGATTTTTGAAATGAACTTGTACTGTTGCTTAAAGTTCTGTCATCTTACCTGTAGGTTTTGGGTTTTATAATTAACATTTTGTGAAAGAATGAATTTGCAAATTTATGAATTTATGTCTGAGCCTCCTGAACTTGGCTGCAGTAACATGGTCATGGACTTCCAGGGATGACTGAAAATTGAACAATTCATAGCTGCTGAACAAACTGAGAGACCATCTTTTTTGGGGGGGATGAACTTGTTAGAGATCAAATAAGAATTCTTTTTAATGCAGACTTTTAGTGTACTAAATAATGCAATTAGGATTAAGCAAAGCAATGCTATGGTGAAATGTTGTAACTTAGTATTTTCAGCACTAGCAAGCTTTTAGCGTGAAGAGATAATAATTGAAAGTGTCTGTGGTTCCTGAAGTTCTTGATGGTCATGTCATTAAAAGTGATTTAATTAAGCTGAAGATAATGTATGTTACATGTTGAAAATGTTAATAATCTTTTGGTTAATAATAGTTGCCTAATCAATTGATTAGTGCTTTGCAAACTGTGTTTCATCTTCTTAACTGATCTTCTCCAAACATACAAAGTAATTTTTATCTTAAAAAAATTCATAATTTTATTTGTGAATTTGCATGCTTCTAATTCACGAGGCCATCAGGCTTGCTTGTAGTATTGCTGCTGTATGTTTTTACACTTGTATGTACATAGTATATGCCTTATCTTTATTGACATATACCCTTTCCAAGAGGAGCAAGAACTTCTAAACCATCAACACTTGATGATGATTTTCTGGAATCATTATCACTTGTCAGTTTTGTCAGTTTCCTTATTTTTGTCTTGTCTTAGAGCTCAGAGGGAGAAAAAAACTATATATATATATGTACCCACATACATATACACACACACATATACACACATATATATATCAGGAGCTTTTGCACAGCTAACTCTTAAGAATTATACTTCTAACAGGCTCAGAGAGGAGGACAACAAACTCAATATGTGGTTGGTACCACAGTGAATGCACAGGGCAAGTGTCTTGAGGCTCTGGGGGAGTGAAGAAGGTTGAGAGCATGAGGAACATGAGCATCTCTTTTATTAGTAGCTCATCTTTGTTGTAACTTAAAAGTGAGAAATTTCAGCTGAGTTTTTTGGACATAACTAGTTATTGGCAAATCTGAGGCTATTTATTGTATGTGGCTCTTACAGGACATTTACCACTTCTTACATTTTCTGAAAAGGTTTGGCTAACATAAATTCAAAGTCACGTAGTCTTTCAGATCTTACCTGTGAAAATATTTTTCTCTCTCAATTTGAATTTATGTAATTAATCTGCTACAGCACTGCAATCAATGTAATTGCCACAAAAAAGTAAATTAAACTCCTAAGTTATATTAGTATTTGATTCCTAAATTTGTCTCATTATTTCAGAACAGTTTTGTTTTATTTAGTGTTTTGGTTCAGTCAGCAATCAGTACAATTCTGAAATCTCAAGCTGTAAGGAAGTTGGACCTTGAACTTAGGTATGTGGGTATAATCATGAAAGGAATCTTTTCCTCTCAGTTACAGCATCCTAAATGCATTAGATTGCATTATATTACATATATATATCCAATTTTAATTCAAATTCCAGTCTCTTTGCTTCATGTTTTCACATCTAGGAATTTATATCTCTTCTTAGATACCAACTTGATAAGATGGTTAAATTCAACTATTGTATTTTATGAAATAGTCTGCTAGTAGTTTAAAAAAAATTGTAAGGAATTTTTAAAAATGTAGACAGAATTCTAGTGTATAAAAGCACTAGATGATAAATAGTCAAAAGCAAGTATTTTATATTATATATAACTGAAACACTGATAGAATTTTTAGAATAGTGAATTGTTAATGAATAACTGAGAGCAAATAGGGCTCAGTTGTATATGAAGACAACTCATCCACAGAAGTTTAAAAAAATTGCAATAGCAATGCCTGAAACATAGTTTTTATCTTGAGCTAAACTAGGATCTTTTAAATACCATGCTTCTTTAGTTCTAAATGATCAAAACTGTATTTTGGCTGTTCTGAAATTATCTACTGCATATTTTCTGGTTATGTCCTCCCTTTATCAGTATTTGTTGTCTCATAAGCTGCTATATTGTTTTGTTATGTTTTTAATAGCATGGAAAAATAGAGTAAAATTTTGCAATGTGTTCTTTATTGCTTGATTTATTTTCATTTTCCTCCTTTTTGCATTGAATAACAGCTGTTAGCCGGGATGATAGCAGAACCTGCTTTTCTCTCTGAGTATACTATCTTTGCTTTGGATCCCACCAAACAACCTAAGCCACAGAGTGACGGTGTGGTGAGTCCTCCCCACCCCTCTTAGTGATGCCTTTAGCAGGTGGAGGAGAGTAATGTACTAGAAGGCAAACTTAGTTGCTTGTGGCTTGTTCTCACAAAGACCTCTGTCTTAACTACCTTGTTGCTAACCCTGCACTAAATTTCACAGAGGTAGTACCTGATCCTGGCTGGTATGCTGTATAATGTGAATTTATTATAACATTAAAAAATTAACATACTTTCTCTTTTACAGGTAACAAGACACAAATGTAAATAACTGTTGCACAAGTTTGTATGTGTGTTATGTAGAAATTTCCTCTTCATATTTATGTATGTCTGTATGTATTTCAAGATAAATGGATAGAATTAACATTGGGATTGATTATGTGTAAAATTTATATGCTATTTACTGTATACAGTGAAATGTAGTATGTGATTTACTACTAATGGTAGCAGGAAATAATTATTTCACATAGACACGTAAATTAATCTGCATCTAGTTGAAAACCTGGCAGTTATTATTGTGAGGATGAATAGTCTTTTTTTTAATAATTAGATTTTACTTTAAATATATGTTTCTTTGCCTGGAAATGTCTTCACTGTATATAAGTGGAGAAGCTCAGTGAGAAGAGGCAAGAAGTGAAGAAAAAAGAAGCAGGCATAGGGAGGAAGTCAGACTTCTCTGCTTTCTGATAGAGGCACATACAAAGCTGTGTTCTTACTATTGGCACAGGACAGGAATGGCATTTTTCACATGCTTCACAAGCATGGCATTCTTGAATCCATACGTGATTTAAAGCACAGTAATTTTTAGAATCCCAGCTCATTGTAATACTTCATGATTACTTTGTAAGTGCAAGTGCTCTTTTCCTGCTCATGGTTTAAAATGACCAGTCACTGAAAGCTGTAACAGGATCAGAATTCAATAAGCAGGACATAGCACAACACAGCATATTGTGTTGGACTTGTGTCTCTCAGGCTAAGCAAGATTGGACAGAAACAGTGATTAAAATGGTGGTCCCTGGAATGTGTATTCTGACCATATTCCAGGTCCAGCAATCGTTACTTAAAGTTTCACTGCAAATTCACTGTAAGTAAACTTTTTAGTTTTCACTATGGAACAGAATTATCTCAAAAAATTTCATTTCAAACAACCTGTTTGTGTGAGTGCTCCAATGTTATATTTATAAGATCTTTTAGTATTTTTAGTGGCATATTTATAGATCTTTTGGTACTTTAGTGGCATATTTACTGGCTTATGTATTTATGCAAGATTGAATACATGCAAATAATTGTAATATAACAGTTATTATTAATGTGATACCAGTGTGTACTAATAATATATTACCTGTAAAACCCATTTGGTCTCTGAACTTTTTGAAAATTCTAGAGCAGTACTCACAATAAGAATTGAGAGGGGGAGAAAATGATAGGAAATTTATAGAGAATAGGATGACTGATTAAAAAAAATATATTAAAGAAACACCCACATTATATATGTTTGCAAAACCTAGATACACTAAAAATACAGGAGAGGAAAGTTTTACCGACACACACAAACANTATTAAAGAAACACCCACATTATATATGTTTGCAAAACATACAGGAGAGGAAAGTTTCACCGACACACACAAACATATATTAACTCTGCTAAAAAACCCCCGTATTTTAACTGTATATGTGATCTGAGAGTGAAGAGCATAGAGAAGTGACTGTAACTGTGGATTTTTTGGCATAGATGAAATTAGTATAATTTCATCATCATTTCAATAATATAAGATACAAAGGTTTTGTTGCATGAAGAAACAGTTCAAAATATTCTTGGACACAGTGGGTGTCCAATTTTTTTTTAAAGAAAAAGTTAAAGGAAGATAAGGGAAGAAAACATGCATTAAGCTGTCCTTCCTTTCTCCCTTCATAATTATTCAGTTTTGGAATATTTGAGAAAGTATTACTATTAAAAGCAGTAAAATGTTTTTAAATACAGACATTTAAGCTTTCACTTCTCAGGCTTGCTAATCTATTTATACCTTTGAGAAATATGTATGATTTTGCATTTCAGAAATAGGGAAGTAAGGTGGCACAAATGTTACTGGAACCCCCTAATGTGCTCCAGTTGAAACTGAGCTCTAATTTATACATTTTCATAATAAAAAAAATGTTTTTATTAGAGATTGTAAGTATAGCTGTCTTTGGACAGAGATATGCATGTTATGTTCTATGAGTTTGTGGAGGAAAAACTTCCATTGGTCTCCAGAAACCCTGACGTAACTGCTGGTTTTAAGACTTTGAAAATGGCTGCTTGCGCTCTGTGAGAGTAATTTTGCTGGAAGCTCTCTTCAGGCTTATGAAAGGCTAGGGCTTTTAAGCTTTTCAAAGCCTTTTGGATCTATACTTATATATAGAACTTCCATTCATGCTTACCATTCAGTGTGTGAATGCCCAAATACAACGCTTAACTCTAGAGCACAGTGATGTAGACTTGCAGCAGCCAGATACCTATGGTTGTCCATTTTTTATATGAAAGATTACTGGTGTATCTCTAGTTTTCTATCATGCCAATAGAAAATGTAACCCCAAATACAGGTTCTTTTCTTCCCAAAGATGCCTGCATAATGAGTAGGAAACTTTTAAAAGTGGCAACACTAGTTTAGTTTTGAAATTACATATTTAAGGATCTTTTTAGGTCCTTAAATGTCAGCTTTTAAAGCATTTTCACAAAAAGAAACAGCATCCATTGGTTTTATATTCATAAAAACCTTACTAAATTTAATAAATCTACTTAATCTTGAGTTTTAAAATAAATGTTAAATATTAAATTATACTTATGAATTGCATGCACAAACCCTCCATAGTTTCCTTTAACTCTTTTTTATGTGTATCAGAATGCATGATTTTTGAAAGAAGTATGTGTATTTAGTTTGTAAGTCACAGAATCACAGAATTAAGTAGGTTGAAAAAGACCTCTGAGATCATCAAGTCCGACCTATGACCTAACACCACTTTATCAACTAGAACATACCACTAAGTCCCACATCCAGTCTTTTCTTAAGTACCTCCAGAGATGGTAACGCCACCACCACTTCCCTAGGCAGCCCATTCCAATACCCAATTACTCTTTCTGTGAAGTCTTGGTAAAGTGTTTGTCTTCCTCTGTTGTCAGTCCTATAGTAGCACAGCAGATGCTTTGTAAATTATAAATTATTATTGTTTGGATTATATTATTATTAACTTTTTCTGTTAGGAGAAAAAACAAGAATGGGTAATGGAGCCAAGAATACAGTGTAGAAGTGCTTCAGTTTAAAACCCATAAAAACTGTTAATCCACTAGGACCAAATCCACTGCCACAGGATAGTGTTCTGAAGCAGAATGCAGATTTTGTTCAAGCCAGGGGAAGCACAGTTTCCAAATCCAGACTTCTTGTATGGCTCATTTTCTTTTGTCTGCATATGGGTAACTGCTCAGTTCCTTAACTATCTGGATTTTTCTTTGTTCTGTGGTATTTCTGTACTACCTCAAATTTGCTCCATGTCTGACCTTTTTGAAGCCCTTTTACAGTAAATCATTCCTCTGCCACATTAATGTTTAGATATGATCATAGGCATATCTAGAGTAGAAGCTGTGAGTGTGATCATGTAGGAGATATATATGCAAGGGTGATTGTGACTGAGATTTCAGTTCCATGTAAACCTTAGATTTTGCAGTTTGCATGTAAATGTCAAGGTACAACTTGATTAAAAGAGTTACACTGCTCTTCGGTGAATTTACCCTTATTTTGTTTGATATGCCTCAGTGTTTCACTTCTCTTGATAAATCCATATCCAAGGTGGTGTCAAGCATGTTCTGCTAATTCAGTTGGACTGGATTTCTACAGCAAAAAACCATTTGGATTTGTGCAAGTTAGAATCATGGAATACCCTGAGATGGAAGGGACCCACAAGATTGACTCAAGTCCTACTCCTGTCCCTGCACAGCCCGAAGAATCACACCATGTTCCTGAGAGTGTTGTCCAATCACTTCATGAACTCAGATAGGCTTGGTGGCTGTGACCACTTATCTGGGGAGCCTGTTTCAGTGCCCAACCACCCTGTGGGTATAGAACTTTATTCTAATATCCAACATAATCTTCCCTGACAGAGCTTCATGCTCTTCCCTTGGGTTCTGTCACTGATCACCACAGCTTCTGTCCTTCCACATCCCCTCATGATGAAGTTGTAAACTGCTATGAAGTCTCCCCTCTGTCTCCTCCAAGATGAGCAAGCCAA
>VZTT01064991.1:97451-113690 GCA_013400855.1 Buphagus erythrorhynchus | reverse complement strand
AGTCAGCGTAGGATACAGAGCATTAAACTCACTTTCAAAAGTAGAGGACCTATTGCATCTCTGGGAAGCTACCTTCTAGCCAAAGGAAAAGAACTGATAGGCTAAAAATATTGTCACTAGTGATAAAGATGTAGGTCATTTTTTAATATGCCTCAGGGAAACGTTTAGCTTGTTGAAATTGGATTAGCAGTGGCTTCTGGCACATGCCCCCCAGCATTTGATTGTAGGGGCAGCATTGTGCAGCAATGCTTTTGCATCACTTCTGTAGCACCAGCAGTATAGGTTACCACGGCACAGATCTTGTGGTGTAGAATGAAGTAAATACTATAGCTATATAAATCAATAATTTAGTTTTATGTAAAAATCATACAGCCATTTAAAATAAGTAAAGGACTGTTCAAAATGGCTTGATAGAACTAACTATCATACAAGGACTTCTACCATTAATTTGTTCCCTTTATCATTGGAAAGTATCTGTGTCTTTGAGATAAATACAGTCTTCTGTGTGAAGCATCAAGAAGTGAGTCAGTTATATGTTTTGAGACAGTAGTAAATAACCATTTATATTAGTTACACATTCTTCACTTTTTAGAGGGATTACACAGAAATCCATTCTTCTGAAAGTTTAAATCAGAGCTGTAGTTTATTAGATTTAGCTGCTATCTGAAATTGTGCACATCTGGTAGTTGCATGCTTGATTTTTCTGCACAAGGAGATGGTTCTTTTAAGGGAGTGGCAGCTATTTGGTGCATATGTTAGAAAACAGTATTTCTTTGCGTGGGTCAGGTCTCTTTCCTGGACTTTAGTGTGTCTGTCTGCCTGCCTAAAAGCAGTGCAGAAATAATTACTTTCTTTGAATTTTTGCAGCCAAGTGACAGTCAGTCTTTTGCCCAGAGGCTTCAGCTTCGAGTTCCCTCCATGGAGTCTTTGTTTCGAAGCCCAGTAAAAGAGACCCTATTTCGCTCTTCTTCTAAAGAGTCCCTAGTACGAAGTTCTTCAAGAGACTCATTGAATCGACTAGACTTGGAAGCCGTCAGTCCCACCTTTGATTCACCTTCTGACATTGAAAGTGAAACAGAAGAGCCTCTGGCAAATATGGACAGCTTCAGCAAAGAGCAGTTGCTGCAGCGTCTGCGTAGAATGGAGCGCAGTTTGGGCAACTACAGGGGAAAATACTCAGAGGTAGGCAATGTGACTGGTTTAATGAGGCAGAAGGGGGAAAGAGATTAGGCTAAGAGATACTGCAGCAGTGGACAGTCTTTTTGTTTTCCTATTTGGAGCAAATGTTTCAGCTTACAACTAACATAGAAGTTAAATTATTCTAAGTAGTTATTTTTGACCTAGGTGTGTCAAATGTTTTTTGGTAATAAAACATGGAAATCTTTTTCTCTGTAAATAATTTCCCAATGTCAGCAGTAGAGATTAATTAATGGTTACTCACACAGAGCAGGCCTATTAAGATTTCAACTTAATCTAGCAGGGGGTGGAGTTCACTACAGAGATGAGCATGACTTGTACTCCCATGACAGCAAATTTATTTTTTTTCTGCAGCTTGTTCTTGAAATGCACAGTGTATATTCTGTCCATGTGCAATAGGCAAGCATTTTGTTTTCAAGAAACAAATTCTATTCTTCATAATTTCCAGGTATTCCCTGGGAGGAATGAATTCAAACATATTTTTTTTTCAATGTTTTAGTGAAAACCAATTATATGAGTAGTTTCATTACTCATTTTCCAAATTACTGGGGAAAATAAAGCTGTTTAACTGATGGGTTTTTAAATTAGTTTTGGGGTTTTGTTTGGGTTGTTTGTTATTTTTTGAAGTGTGAGTGTGTTGTATTTAAAACTGGATGTTTGTACTGTTTTTTACAGTTATTTTAATACGTAATAAATACAAAAATTCCTGTGCAGACTTTTGTTGAAATCCCTGGAATCTAAAATATGTATACAGTGACTGCAGTACTCAGCATATGCCTGAAAAAGCAATTGTCTCACAGTAATTTTTTTTCTACTTACAGCTAGTGTAATAAGTATTTTTTTCAAGTTTTTGTGAATAGTAATTACTAAAATGAAAATTCTTCAGTTTGTTTGTTTGTTTTAGTGCTTTTTTTCTTGTTTGGGTTTTTTTGTATTAGTGTAATCTGTCCACCAAGTCCTAACTTTCTCTGTCAAAAAGGCTTGGGTTTTTCCCCTGGTTTCGTGAGTTTCTTTAGTTCAATTGAAATGAATTTTTCTGGAGCTTTTTTGCTGGAGCTTGGAAGAAACTTGTTTTGAGTAATTGATGCAGAATTCTTCTTTCCCTCTTAAAGTAGGATGCAAAGTTAGCATCTCAAAAATAGAGTAAAGGAAACCACCCATAGCAGTTTTGATTTTCTTAAAAGGGAAAAATCAATATGACTTTGAAATTAAAAGTAATTTTGAATTCTGAAAATGTTTAGTTTT
The DNA here is from genome assembly GCA_013400855.1 of Buphagus erythrorhynchus. Taxonomy (NCBI): domain Eukaryota; kingdom Metazoa; phylum Chordata; class Aves; order Passeriformes; family Sturnidae; genus Buphagus; species Buphagus erythrorhynchus. The sequence continues at coordinate 111,248 of VZTT01064991.1, read as the reverse complement.
TTTTTTTTAATTAAGAATTTGAAGATATATTTTGACTTACTGATTTCTGGTTTCAGTGTTCCAGATTTAATTGTCTTAAATTTTTAATCAATTTGAAAACAGAATGTTCTAATTCCAACTGCCATTATGCTACTTCAACATAATGCTACTTGGCAGTTGTAATCAAATATTTAAATAAACTAAGTTGTGCAGTTACTCCTTTTGTCAGCTTACAGTGAGAGAGGAAATACTATCCACTTTCAATCTGTCTTTGCTGGATATATGCAAAGCTTATCGGATGAGAACATTACACTTTTTTTGTTAAATTTAGAAATGTATTTTTTAATGCATACTTTTTGTAAAATTAATTTTGCTTAATCGCCCTGGGACATGTACTCTTAAAAGTGGTCGCCCCTGTGGGGTAGCTGTCTGGGATGTAACTTTCTGATACTGTTGGGTTTGACCCCCTGTGTTGAAGAATGGTATGTGGTATGTTGTCTCAGGGAAGGGAAAGCTGTGTATGAATGCTGAGTAACATAATTGTTTTGTCGTGTAGGTTAGTATTTTTTAACACATTGGAGACATTTTATAGATGGAAAAAGAGAACATTAAGAAAATTTAAGTACATTTCTGTCAAGAGCATTGTCAAGTGGAGTGAAGAGTTTGAAAATGCAGGTAGTGATACAACTAAGGAAATTATTTTAATGGCTATACACACATGTATTATCATCTTTATATCCGATTTGTGTATTTTAGCTAGTGTCTGCTTATCAAGTTATCCAGCGGGAAAAGAAGAAGCTACAGGTAAGCATTACTTTTCATCCTCTCTTACCTGCATGCTTTTTTGAATCTTAAAATGTGTAGTGACAATACAGATTTAATTTTCAGTGTGTTGTGTGTATGTAACAGAAGATGATTTCTTAGCTGGGATTTCTAAGGAAGCCAAGGTAAAATTAATTTGTCAAAATAACTGGTAAATATTGTACTCGAGCCTTTTTTGTTGCATCATCTGACTTCAGGTGATAGGTTGAAATTGCCAACACGCAGTTGGCAGTTTATGACAATATTTGCACATCAAGCATGACTTGAAAGAGAAACAAATCATTATATCTGTGAATTTTTTGAATTTATTTATCCATTTTAAAATTACATTTAATACAACTGATCTTTATTCTTCCTTTTTTCTTAAGAGCATTCTGAGTCAAAGCCAAGATAAAGCACTTCGCAGAATTGGAGAACTGAGAGAGGTAATTTCCTTTATTGATTGCATGTTTACTTTATATCACACCTACATAGGATCTTTTTCTGCCTAGCTTTTGACTTTTTGTTCACAAAATATTTTCTATTATAGAACGAAGTATTTTACTGCTTTTTTGTTGCTTTGTTTTGTTTGTTTATATGGGGTTACTCCTCTGGCTTGCTTCCCATTTAGCAGCTTATTGCTATAGTCTAAGACAGAGCAGTGCATCACCAACTGAACTACTTCTCTTGTTCATTGTGAAATAGGTAGAAGTATGTGTGGTTCTTGCAGTATTGTTGGGCCCAGCCACAGATGTCCCTGTGCAATTTGTTGCTCTTCTATTACTGATAAATACTAATTCAGGCAAACACAAGTAACAGGCACATTTTCATAAGGATATCAATGACTATAAATAAAAATTAAGATAAGTAAAAAAAATCATCTTTATCTCAGTTGTAATACTTACACTGTTTTATGGATTTTAATATAGTTTAGGTCTGATCATAAAATCAATTAGGTTGTGTTATGACTTGCCTCCTTAGGTTATAGTGAAATTAAAAGGAGAAGCTCTAGTGTATTTGGTATTAATAATAAGCACAATGGACTTAAAAACACGTATAGATGAACAGGCAAAACAGATTAAAAGGGCAAGTTGAAAAACACCATATTGTCAAGCCCTGGTGAAGCACAAAGTGAAGCTGAAGCCACTCTATTGCCTCAGAAGCTAGTGCAACACCAGGTTTGGAGATGGACGTGCAAAGGCCTCTCCATGCTCTTATGTTGCTGGAGAGCTGGGAACCATTTAGCCCAAAGTCACAGGCTTTGTATTACGACTGCACACCTGCTTCTGGCATGTGCCATGTTGAGCAGCAGGACTGCCATGGAGGTTCTGGCATGGAGGTTGAAAGAGCCATTAGACCATGCTGAGGTCCCACATTTGCCTGGAAGGAGAGACTTCCACATTTGCCAAGGGAGATTCATCCAGGCAGTTGGATGTTTTCCTTGCAGACAGGGATCAAAACCTGCCCCCTTCCTAATGGGGGATGGTGACTGTGAGCATCTGGCCAAGTGTGTACTCAAGGCTCAAGCTCACCCACAAGGAGCTACTAGTCAGGCAGCCAGTCATTTCAAGGGAGGTCACTGGCAAATTGCTGGGCACTCTTCAGCGATCCTGGGAGTAATGCAGATAAGTGTGCTGTGAACTGTGTGTGCTAGTGGGATAGCATTTTGGTTTGCATCTGTGCTGGTTCTGCCCCAGCAGCTGAGAACTGTGTGTCAGTGCTGGGAGTACCATGCTCGTCTGAGCTGTAGCCTGGTCTACATACCCTAAGCTAAAGGATATGTAGATATCCTAAGCTGTCACCATATCCTAAGCTAAACTGTCAGTGCATAGGAGGGAAAAATCCATTACATTACTGTCAGAATTGGCTTACCAAGGTTGTGTTTTTTCCAGATCTCTACAAGGTCAAATGAAAAAGCTTATTCTGTGCTAGATCTATATCTGCATGCTCCTGTAGGATTAGTTTTCCAGTTTATTGCTACTTGTTGAAGTCAGGAAGGCCTATGTGGAACAGACTTAAATCTTCGGCATATGACAGAGAGTTGGATACATGCATTTTATTTTTCACTTCTGTCATAGTCTTTGTGATTCATATATCTAGATAAGTTATACATATATTTTTGATTCATATATATACATTTGTGTATATATATATGTTGTGCAAAATTTAATTTCATTCTTACCAATCTTGTAAATTTAAAGATTCCTTCAAATCTAACACTGAAATTACTTTTCATTAATTGATACACTTCAAAAAGTGTTTTTCTAATCTTTTGGAAGCCCAGGTGTTGCAGCATTAGGTAAAACACACAATGAAGGAAAAATTACAAATGAAATGGTAAGTTTCCATTGTGGAAGCTAAAATGGTCCAAAGTAGTTAATTCATAGATGTAGTAATTTGTTACCAGAAATTAATTTTAGTAATCCTTTTCTTCATCATGCTGGCCATTTCCCCCATCAATATGTTGAATCAGGCAAGTTTTGTCTAAGAGGGCCATGTAAGAGTAAACTAATCTTCCTTTAGGCTAAGTTGACAGTGTGACACAGTCCCTAGAAATCAATGTGTTTTTGCTTACCTTAGTTTTCTTCTGTTAGGAGTAATTACTCAAAACCAGTCTTAAAGCAGTCTTCAGTGTTCCCCTTCTCAGAAAAGGATCAGAAGGGACTCAGAGATCCAAAGAGGATCATTTGTGTGTTGGTTTCAATAAATCTCTTTGACACTTTTTCTCACACTGGCCTGCTTTGCTTTGTTTTAAAGGAATTGCTTCTAAAGCTCAGAAGCAGAAATGTGATCAGTAATTGCTGAAAACATGAGGCAGTGCAGTGTTAAGAAGTGGATATAGTTGGGAAGAGAATAATGGATTTTGGCGTGTTGCTTTCCCTCACTGTCCTGTCTGTGCCTGGCTGGGCAGGCTCAGCTCATAGAGCTGTGGTTTTCAAAGCTGGTATCAGCCTCATCTATGCAGGGCATTCACTGTTGGAAGTAAGGGATAGACAGCAAGGCAGCATTAAAACAAGATTTAGAGTTGGAGGAAAGCAGCACAGGAAGTGTCCAGTCCTGTTTTGTCTCATTTGCTTTTTCATCCTTTCTTTCTATCCTCCTCTGTCTTTGCCTGGCTAATGGAACTCATGTTTATGGTTGGTGATTGCTTTTATACAAGTGATCTTTGCAGAATAACAGTCATAGAAGCATTCTTTTCCTAGGGTAAATCATGGAGAAGATATATATGGATGAAATATATATATATAAAGAAAAAATATTAAAAAGTTTCTGAAAATATTTGCAGTGCATGCATGATATATGTGTGGTTCTGGCTCTCTCAATAAGCAGTTAGATGTGAATTAATTTAAGTACATTTATTTTCTATTAGAATGGTAATTGTTTAAAGAAATTTAAATGTTTAAACTTTAAAAGCATAGGAAGTAATTAGAGGAAATCTCCTTCAGGAAAGTTACAAGACTCTATAGGTCCTACTAATGAATTTAGGCAGTATCTACAAGTTTCTACGAGTGTTCAGCCAAACAAATGCATGTAGGTATAAAGTAAAGCCACATATTTAAATTATTTGGCATTCTCTGCCTTTCTCATTTGAGACACATTTGTGGAATAAAAAGACTGATTTTCTTCTCTTACGCATGGTATTTGTCATTTTAGAATGGTGGCATATTGAATGAGCATAATGAATTTTACATTTCTGCTCTTTATGTTGACTTGATTTGGTGGCTAAATGAAGAATCTATGAAAGTGCAGTCTTCAGTTTCTAGGAGAAATGTGTGCGTGGAAGACAGTTTTTCAGGAGCAGGCTTGAAATGATCCCTAAGCAGATTTACTTTAAGGAAAAAGAATCCTTGATAATTTTGCATCAAATCTCAACTCTTGCTGTTTTAATGCTGGTATTATAATTGGATGTTCTTATTATATTGTGTGGAATGTTGTATAGTAAAAAAAATACACACTTCATGGTAGTATTTTGGGATCACAACTGTGAAAGAGATATTTTTGGTATTATTTCGTAATATTTTTGTAAGTCTTTTGAGTTCACATCTCAGTATTCATTTGAGATGTGTTTGTATTATCAGGAGCTCCAGATGGATCAACAAGCTAAGAAACATCTCCAAGAGGAATTTGATGCTTCTTTAGAAGAAAAGGATCAGCTTATTAGTGTCCTGCAAACTCAGGTAAGATAATTTACCCACCAGATGTTTAAAACTGCTCTTCTTACTTTTTCTTTTTTAGTTATATATTTCCTATAATGCATATCCATGTTTTATTATAATTGCTCTGAAGTTGTAAAGCTTCTTGTGAATTTAGGATTTTCTAGAAATTGAGTGTGTCTTTGTGATACAGGATACCTTTGTAAAAATCTCACTCATGTTAAATATGATTGACTGATTTGCACTTAAATACCTTTGTGATGTTTTTGTTACCAAGGCATCAACATTAGCAGGTGTCTGACCTAAAATTGCTTTTGCAAAATTAATATACTTTGCTTAATTGGTCTTTCTTTCTCTAACCGTAGTCATTTTATTTTTGTTAATTGGAAGCATAATTCTGACTTTTAAAAAATGGTAAAAAATTTCAGACAGATTTTTCCTTTTTCTGCTTGCTAATATCAAAATTAATTTAACTCTTTCTAGTTTTAAAGATTTAAAAAATTATCTGCTTAGAATCCTTGGATTTTTTTAACAAAAGGAACATTTTGTTTAGGTGTCGTTGCTGAAACAGAGATTGCAGAATGGTCAGATAGGCACTGAATTGCCTGATCAAAACGTCCAATCAGAACCACAAGTTCAAAGCCCAACAAAAGAAGTCAGTGCAGAAAATATTGTGGAACCAGGAAGCAATGGTAGGTACTGTGGCTTTTTCAAGAGAACTTATATTATGGGGAATAAACCTGCTGTTATTTATGATGGAGTAACAATATTTAGGGCTGACCATGTCATAGTAAAAATATATTTTCTAGAAGAAAACAACTGTTTTGAAAGCCATCTGGCTGCTAGAGGACAGGATAACCCTTTTAAGAAACAAAATTTTCATAAGAATTCAGATCTGGTATGTCTTTTCTTTGCCAATATTGATAATAACATTATAATTACTGCTTTGTTGGTAGGTGTTCTTACTATCCCAACTTAATACTATTAAGAGATTCTGTCCCCCATAAGTGAGGACCTATTCCTGGAGTTCAGAGAGCAGATTAGTTGCCAGTCTCTGTCTTTTTGTTTATGAATTTGGGGTTTTCTTTCTCCTGTTTTATCAGAAGAAAAAAGTAAAAGCAAAGATCAATTTTGATATTCCTACTATTGAATAACCTAAGTGTTCCTCACATCTGGACGCCGTTTAAATTAATGGGATTCTCAGTGTTGTATATATTTGATTACTAAGCAAGGGACATAATAATGCTGACATATAGTAAGTGTCTTTCATTGGTACCCTTCATAAAAGGTAGGGTTAAGACAGGGGTAAACATACATCTTGAAATTATATTTGTTCAGCATCTGCTATGGTTTTTATATGTACAGATGATAGGAAGTGTTAGGTGAGATACGTTCTTATCTTGTGCCATGGTTTCTGTACTGCTTAGTCAATAATGAAAAATTTTGATTCAAAATGTTTTCTGGACTGTAGTGTGCCAGGCATCCACCAAAGTGGCTCTCTCACTCTCCTTCACAGCTGAACGGAGGAGAGAAAATTTAAAGAAGGGTTAATGAGTTGAGATGAGGCTTGGGAGAGATCCCTCACTAAATACCATCACGGCCAAAACAGGCTCGAATTGGCTCTCTCCTTCCCAGCTCTACCTCCTTCCCCAGTGGGGCAGGGAGACAAGGAATGTGGGGTTATGGTCAGTTAGTCACCTGTGGTTTCATCTGCTGCTCTGGGAGAGGAGTCCTTCCCCTGCTCCACCATGGGATCCCTCCCACAGGAGACAGTTCTCCAAGAACTTCTCCAGCATGAGTCCATCTCATGGGCAGCAGCTCCCTGTGCTGCAATGTGAGCCCATCCCACAGGCAACAGTCCTCGCCAAACTGCTGCAGCATGGGTCACTCTTCCATGGGGTGCAGTTCTTCAAGGACAGGCTACTCCAGAGTGGACTTCTCTCTCCATGGGCCTCCTACGGGGTCACAGCTTCCTCTGAGGCATCCACCTGCTCAGGCAAGGGCTCCCCCATGGGCTGCAGTGGATCTCTGCATCCCCCTGGTCCTCTATGGGCTGCAAGGGCACAGCTGCTTCTCCATGGTCTGCACCATAGGCAGCAGAGTAATCTCAGCTCCAGTGCCTGGAGCACCTCCTCCTTCTCCACGGACCTTCACTTCATGTCTGCAGAGTTGTTCCCCTCACATGTTCTCACTTTGCTTTTCTTTAGCTGCAATTACTGCACAATAACTTTTCTTTCCTTTCTTCTTAAATTTTTTATCACAGAGGCATTGCCCCCATTTCTAATTGGTCCAGCCTTGACCAGCAGCACATCTGTCTTTGGAGTTTTACCAGGGATTGGCTCTGCTTCTGGCAGTTCCTTGCAGCAACCACCCCTGTAGCTCCCTTTCCACTACTGAAGGTTGGCCGTGCAAATCCAGTACAATGCCAAATACTCTTGCAGCCTCCAAAGCATCAGAGCAGAAGCACACTCTAATAGTAAAATAAATAAATAAATAAAGTAAAATACTACCGAATGTGCTAGTTATACGGTGATTCAAACTGAAAGGGAGTAGGTTTAAATTATAGACATGAGAAAAATTTTTTACTGTGAGGATGGTGAGGCACTGGAACAGGTTGCCCAGAGAAGTTGTGGCTGCCCCATCCTTTGAAGTGTTAAAGACCAGGCTGGATGGAGCTCTGAGCAGTTTGTTCTATTGTGAAGTGTTCCGGCCTAAGGCAGAGGTTGGAACTAGAAGATCTTTAAGATCCTTTCACAACCCAAACCATTCTATGATTCTATGAATAGTACAACTCAGAATGGCACTAAGTATAACCTTTATCCTACTGAATGTACTATTGCCAACCTGGATATTTTAGAACTCATGTCATACCCTGCCTTGGGAAAGCAAGAATCTGTGCATGGCACTTGAGAGGTGTGATTTGCTTTGCTTCACATTTTTTCCGACTTGTGCATGTTCTCTTAGTAACAGCAGACAGGTTTATAAATCATGATGACTTTTTAATTACATAAAAAACGTTGTTGATTAATAGCTTTGTTTTGAACCTGATAAAGTAACTGGGGTTTTGTAAGCTAACTTAGTGTGAAAGACTGTGTTTACTATTCTGTGTATATGTAGAATGTTTCTGGCACTTACAGTAGGAACTGGGAAGTTTTGCAGACTTCACACAACTTTGTCTAGAGACCTATGAGTCCACTGCATTGTGAATGATGAGTGCAGATGTACATTTTGGAAGTGGTGTGCATATGGTAACGTTGGTATGTTGTCTTATAGAGGGTAATGAAGATTCTGTTAAAACACTGGAAACTCTTAATCAGAGGGTGAAGCGCCAAGAGAACTTGCTACAGTGCTGTAAGGAGACTATTCGGTCACATAAGGAGCGCTGTGCCCAATTAACCAACGAGAAAGAGGCACTTCAAGAACAGCTGGAAGAGAGGCTTCAGGAACTGGAGAAAATGAAGGTATGGAAAATGCTCTTAGCTTTATGGGTAACTATGAAAATACAGTAACAACTCAAGTATTTCCAAAATTTATTGATAGGGCAGACCATGTAACAAACTGTACTTTTTTGGCGATAAATATGCAAAATCCACCTGGAATTAATACACTCAGCAATTATTCTAGAGTGGTGAAGTAGTGTGTGAAACTTTACTGTATAAATAACCATCAGAATGGTATCAGAAATAGGTAGTTGTGGGAAATTGGGGTGAGAAAAAGGCTGTCTTAGCACAGAACACAGAAGGTAAAGTGAGAAAAGTGGAGCAGAGATAAACCTTTAAGACATAGTGAATGAGGCATTAATTATGTAAATTAACAGAAAAAAGAAGGAAGGCAGGGCAGTGGAGATCACAATATAGGGAACAACATAAATGCAATCCCAAAGCTAATAAACTAACACTTTGCTCAATTTTTCTTTTAAGGCCATTAATGCTGAGTGTGGAGCATAAGTAAGGTATCATAAACCTGAAAATGTGCTAAGTATAGCTGTACTTAACATTAGTTACAGAGATCAGATTCCCATCTCTGTCTTCATCTCTGACCACTAGCCTGGTTTGAAAAAGCTTTGAAAGACTTGAGTATTTTAATGACATTTTCTACAACAAGGCTAGTAACAATCATTTATGTTGCATTGCTGAGATCCTCTTGTAAACTGAGATGCAGGTAGTAGAGCAGAAATCTTAAGCATATTTCTTGTTTTACTTTAGCAACTCAGACCTCCGTGTGGGGAGGCTCTAACAAAGCCTTCAAGCCATAAGGTAGCCTACCTCTGGGAGATATAAAAGTAATTTAAAACTGCCCACTTCAGTTTCCCTCGACTATGTTCTTTGTTCTTCCACCAAGGGATAGTGCAGGATAAGAGCCAAAGCTAAGCTGTTTGTCAACCAACTTGTGGTTGGGATCTTTTTTCAGGACCTTCACATGGCTGAGAAGACTAAACTCATTACGCAGCTACGTGATGCAAAGAATTTGATTGAACAGCTAGAGCAAGACAAGGTAAACAAAGCTGTAGGTTTTGAGGAAGATTGTTTAAAACACAAAATATCTGACTCTTGGTATTAGAAGCTTGTTTTAGAGGTCTGATGGTTTTGTCTGTGTTTTAATAAACAAGTAATTTAAGCTACTTAAGAATTTTATTATATATATACCATAAGATACAAGTCTGTTAGGTAATACAGCAACATGATATTATTTAGGATGAAGCAGATATACTGAATATACTCCTTGATGCCAACTCTAAAACAAACAGAAAACCCCAGACACACGAAGATGAGATACAATTAATTTAAAAATAACCAGTAAAGTAACTATAAGGAGTTTCTCAGTTTTTAGCTCCTTAAAAGTTATTTAATCACAGTCTTGATTGCTGGAAGATTACAGAAGTTACTGGAGTAACTTCTGGTGGTGTCATAAGTGACATGACTAACATTGTATGGTGTATTCGCAAAGGAGAAGTACAGACTCTACAATGCTTTTAGTTTGGGTTTGTTTACAGAATACATGTTTCAAAGGAAAATACCTGTACTAGAAGGAGGAAGGTTTTGGATGGTCCATGTTTGCTGGAGTTCTTTTCACCACTAGATAAATTTTGGATGCTCGTAAAAATAATTCCTATTCGTATCTTCTTTTTGTTAGCATTTTCTGTTTTCTGACACAGAAAAATCCCATGATCTCTGGTCTCATAATAACAGACTACAGTTTATTCCTTGCAAGGATTGTGGCCTGGCTTGAAATTGTTTCAGATATGTGTCTTATTTATTTGCTAGCTTTTTATCACAAGGACCTCTTCCATAGGGCATGGTAATTGCGGAGACAAAGCGGCAAATGCATGAAACATTGGAAATGAAGGAGGAGGAAGTAGCCCAGCTGCGTGCTCGAATCAAACAAATAACTACAAAAGGCGAGGAATTAAAAGAACAGAAAGAAAAATCTGAAAGAGCTGGTAAGAATATAAGTAGATTACTGGCTTTTACCTTTGTACATCAGAAAACTTCAGTGTGGTTTTTTTCAAAAGTTGTTGTTTGGAATAGATATTAAGAGGTGTTCTTTTTTCTATTGTTCTACACATCACCCGTACTACCATCATTACTTACTTCACTTCTGGACAGCAGAGTTTAGGGATGCTTTTGACTTACTTGTCTGTTACCAATAAAACTGGATTTAGGAAAGAAACTTCTGAAAGGCAACTGTACTTCCCTGTTTGTAGGAGAAACGATTGATGGAGTCTTCTGGTCTAACTTGAGAAACTTGCAACTACCTATAAATTGTCATTATAATGCCACCAGGAATTCACATAGAAAACATAGTAGTGAGTTTATAAGAGTTTGTGAAGAAGTAAAAATGTTATAACCTTAGTAAGCATTTTCTTTCAATTATTTTAATGGAAGCATTTCTGATTTAAGTGAAACAGCAGTGATGATTCCTTTGGCTTCAGGCTTGTAACAGAGGAACATTTATGTAACTGTGATATGATGTAGTTTACTTCTTATGGAAATTAGGTAACATGTGTGCTTGGAGTTCTTTTGCGTGAAGTTAAACCATTGTTTTTTAAACATTGAAATTGTTTTGTACTACATCAGAATTCTTTTAGAATAATTTAATTTGTTCTTATGGGCACGTAAAGAAGCTCACTCTTTTATCAGAAGCTCAGGTGTTACTTTGAATAAAACATTATACATATTTTCTTTCTCTAAAAAACAGGAGTTCAAACAATACAGTTCATAGTGGTTTATTTTGAATCTATATAGGTTTAGATTAGAACTTGCAATTTTAAAGATTAATTTGGATAGATCATTCTGCTGTAATGCACAATAGCAGTTAGAACATCCATCTTGTCAAAGTAACAAACATTTTGATTAGGTGCCTTCCTCTCCTACCCTTTCAAGGTTGCATGTGTCTTTTTATTTCTGGAAATTCATACTTCAGAAGTCAGTCAGTCCTGCTAAAGTTGTATTTTGTTTGATACTGGGAGAGTAGGAAGCTCTTCATGATTAAAAAAAGAAGATGAAGAATCTTTTAATATTTCTGTAGATATGAAGTTAGTGTCATAGTTGTTTGCAATAGTGTTTTTTAAGGCAAGATAAACTACTATGAATTATTAATGTGTTATATACATACACTAATTAATACAGTAATTTCTTCAAGTTGGCCTGGCCAGGAGCTGAAATCAGATTAGAGATGATTCTATAGACAACTGGAAAACTTTCTGTTGTAATGAGAAGTAATTTAATTTGAATGAATGTTGTGTTGAGTACACTAGACTTTTCTAGGGGGAGATTTGTGTGTTAAATGTTCTCTTTTTTAAACAAAAATTTTAAGTACTTTGGTTCATTTTACAGTGCGTAAGTATCATAAGTAACTTTACCTTTAAGTGCATTTATTTATTACAGTCTTTTAAGCATGCATATATGTGTGTTGGAACCCTGGGAAAATTAGTTAACACTCCTTTTAAGACAGAATTGTAATGTGACCTTTATTAGATTTTTCTAGTACATCCTTGGTTTAATATATTAAAAAAATATTGTAATCTACAGTGTTAGTGTGGTTCAATACAGTTGAACTAAATTATTTGAGAAAACCACCTTGAATACTGGGAGAGCCTGAAATTGCTTTTTAGGCCGCAACCTTTGAGTAGTAACCGTTTTATGCATTGGGCAATTTCATGTATTTGAGGTCAACGATTAAAGTTCTGGTTTTTGGATAGTTAATGTGAGGTGACTTTCACAGAACCACAGAATGTGTAAGGTTGGAATGGACCACAGTGTGTCATCTGGTCTAACCTCCCTGCTCTACTAGGGTCATCATAGACCACACTGCACAGGACTGCATCTCGACTATTAAATTCTAGACATCTTTTTCTTTATCATGGTTTAGTGAAGACCTGAATTCATGGAATGAAATAGAAATGTTAATTTCATTTATGTTGTAGCAAAATAATGATAAGCATAATACACTTGAAATTTACTTTTGTAGTGCTGCCTGGAGACTAAAAAGTGGTATAGTTTTCTATGTCATCTTGCCTACTGTTACATCTCTGGCATTTTTCTTTGTAAATCAAGACTTTAGTGAATTGCTCCAGTGTTTGATTTAATGTGAATGCATTTTTGTATAATGAAATAGTGAAAAGATATGTATGCTTATTTTTTGTTGTGTTGTGTAAACTGTGATTTGGTCTCCCCAGTTGAAGTTCTTTTTTATTTTGTAGTTAGAGGTACATTATGTTGAAATCTCACAGAGCATCTTGTTTTTGTGCATCCACACATGCCAATAAGTGAATCATGGTGCCTTTCCCAAGCCTTGTATGAACAGGACTGGGGTAAGGGCTCTGGTTTTTTTTACATCACACATTGGGTGCTTGAAATGGGTTCTAAAAAGTAAATTCTGTGCTTCTCAGGCACTTCTACTTGAGGTAACTGTAACACATTTTTTTTTTACTTCAACAAAGATCTTTTTAATATTTGTAAATTTCCAGTAAACTTAAGTTTGTTTCTCCTGAGATTACCTAGCATAAGTACTTTATGACTTCTCAGGAAGCAGATTACTGACCTATTTATATTCTATGAGCAAACAAAGTCTTTAGAAAGCAAATCCTATTTGTAGGCAGCATTTCTTTTGCAAGCTTAATTAACATATGCTTTGCACCTTTCCTCAATAAAAAAAAAAAAAAAAAAAAAAAAGACTTGGACTGTGCATTTAAAATCCTGCCTAGATGCACAGATATTGGAATGATTTCAACCTTTTTTTTTTCAAAATTTGGACATAATGCCTTCTCTCAGCCCTCAGAAATTGAGCGTGCAATCCCTCCTTTGCCAGCTGGTTTGCAAAGCTGGTTTGCTTCCTTCACAATTTTTAGCAGCAGGAGGCACTGTAGGCAAAGAGAAAAGGTGTGCAGCGCCAGCAGAGGAAACGAGAAGGCTTTGCAGTGCACCTGGGTGTTACTCTGGGTGGGACGGGCAAGGCAAAGGGAACCGAGATTGGTACTTTGGAGTGGCATAGGTAAAGTAGTCAACTCTCCAGCATATGTTTTATAAAAAACAGGTTTGCAAACCTTGCACTCCTGAAATTCTGCTCAGACTCAGCTTTTGTGATTTACATACTGCACAGGAAGGTTTTCAGTTTGTCTGGCTTTGTCACATGAATGGGATTTTGCAAGACTCGCCTGAGATTCTGTTGGTGTGCTTGTTTCTATTTCTGACTTGCTATGTGCCTTTCTGAGACTTCATTCAACCTATGAAAGATCTTCCCTGAACAAAAGTTCTGCAGGCTGGAGAAGAATGCAGAGGCAGTGCTTTTGCTCTCTGCATTCAGAGTAGGTATATTTAAATAAAATCATACACACTCTGGATGCGTGTACGATCTACTATAG
>VZTT01064991.1:46209-67742 GCA_013400855.1 Buphagus erythrorhynchus | reverse complement strand
AAATACATATAATAGATAAAATTCATGCTTCTTATATTCAGAAATTTTTGTGGAGTCATACCAGTTTCTATGAAAAATATATCAGAAAACATTTTTTCAGCCCTGGGATAAAATTTCTGGCAAAAACAACAGGCATTTTGCTTGTAGAATATGAAGTTGATCATCTGAATCACCTGAGATATGTGTGTTTCAAGTGAGACGTGTACAGTTTTATCTTAAGTGGATATCCTAACAAGACTGGGATTTTGATTAGGTTTTGAGGTTTTTGTGTGAGCCTGCTTTATTTTTATACTGAAAAAACATGAAAATACGTTAGTTCACTTTCGGTCAGGACAGGTCAAAAATAAAGAGTCATCAACACTTTGATGGTGTTGTCTAATTTTTCCCATTTTTTTTTTGACATTTGCTTAGTATTTGCCAGTTGATCTATTTACCAGAAAGTTGAAATTGGTTTTGAGAAGTAGATGCAAAAGGAGATAAGATTATTTGAGCATAAGCATTTCTTTGGTGTTGCTGTTACTGTTTTATGTATTGGAGCTACTTTTAATTAAAATAAAAACTGCAGTAATAGTCTCCTCTATATTGTATCTGGAATCAACACTGTGATCACTCTCTTTGTAGGTCACTTAGTGAAATATTTAGGAATTAAAGTGAGAGGAAGAATTGCACTCTGTTTCTCTCACTCACCTTGCACATATATTTATTTAGTTCTTGCAAATGCAGAATAAAATAAAAATATGAATAATTTTACATTTTACTTGAAGTAGATAAATTAAAGTCCTGTTGATTCACTGAAAAAAAAATTTAAAGGCTGTCTTTTCATCTTGCAGTATCACATCTGAGGAAAGTGTAAAATATGTCAACATTTTCCTGTACACTTAGTATGTTTGAGAGTCTTGCAATCTTAAATATTTTAAATACTTTTAGAAGATAAAAATATTGATTATACTGCACCTTCAGTTAGTGTCATGTATCCCAAGCATGATTTTTTTCTCTCTCTGACATTAAAATAGAAAGCTGAGACTGTTTTGTTTTGTTTTGTTTTGTTTTGTTTTGGTAAGCCAGAGTAATATTTAGGAAAGATTTTGAGAACAGAGAGATGGGTCTTGTTTTGCAGCCACTTTAAACCTGTCCTTCCTACAACAGATGTTCACAACTTCTGATACAAAATAAAAATTTAACTTGAATTCATCCAACAAATTTTTATCCTTGGTATTAAATTTTGACTAAAACAGAGAGTGAGGTTTTTTTTTGCAGGCTTTGATTTGTTAAGGATATTGTTCAAAGAGCTCTTGGGTTTCACATAGCAGTCCCTTCTTGGCTTGTATCTAGCCTATGAATTTTCTCCTTTACAAATCCACAAAGAGATCAAGTTAGACATCTAATGGAAACTCAAATATTAGAGCATATTATGAAGAAGGATTTTTTCCTTCACTTTCAACATTACTATGTTTTTTTTGCTGAAGCACAAATTATTCTGGGAGTGAGTCTTCTGTAATTCTGTTTAGAACTAAAAAGTTGGAGATGTCTTCATAAATTATTCTGTCAAGAAATATGCTTGGGTTTTTTTGATTTTATTTATTGCCTGACCATGGTACTAGTGTTTCGCCATGCTTAATATTGGACTGATGCTGGTATATGAAAATATCCAGTGTTTAGCTCTCAGGAGCAATGAAGTTCTGAGCTACAGCATAAATGTGCATTTTAAAATAAAGCTTTTAGTTTATTGCTAAAACACCTCTAAGTAATTTTAATGTGTAAATTATTAACTTATTGTGCTATTAGAGTAAGTGTGTGGTACTAAGTGTCTGTAAGTGATTTTATACCCTCTTAGTGGGCATATATTTAACAAGTTTCTGAAAATGTGTAGCACTTCCTGGTCAATAAACATATGCTAGATCAATGGAATCTTCAGTAGTCTGGCTTTTACTATGTAATTGTTGTGATCTAACTGCAGCAGTCTCATCCATAGATGTCCACAGAGTTCTTACTTGTTAACGCTACATAACGCTATTAACAAAATAGTCCAATAAGCTCTTTTCTTCCTGGCTTTGTAGTTTGCCTCACCTCGCAGTGGTATCTTTTGAATATGCCACCAGTCTGTGCTTAGCTAGCATGTGGGTGAGTGAAGTCTAATACATTCTTGTTTTTATGTAAAATAAAATCTGTATTATGCAATTAATGATTCTTCTACTTTTTTTTTCCTGCCTGCTTTTCTTTGTTAAAAAACAGATTTTGGTTGTATATGCATATGATGATTTTTGTTCTCTTAATCATATTTTGCTTTACAAAGCTGAGTTTGAAAATGGTAAATATTGATTCAAAACCAATCTTATTGATTGACCCTAATCCTAAGCATAACTTCAAATGTTGATTAAGCCACAAAAATCTCAGTTTGTAGAAATAAAATCAGATTTTAAATCAATTAATATGTAATAATGAATTTTATTGCACTTGACTTTGTTTTGTATTTATTTATTTTCTGAGTTCCTTTTATGAATAGGCAAATAAATCAGATTTGTGGGAGACATGCTGTACTGCTTGAAATGAAATATTACACATTATAAATACAAAAATAAATTTTCTTAAAAAAGATTGATGGATATTCTCTGCAGAGGGATTAGGATATGATTGCGTTTAAACATCAATACCTTTCTGAATCACAGCTTTAGTTTGATATAAGAGAAGCTAAAGCAGAGAGATGATGGAGAGCAATTAGGGGAGCTTTATGCTTTCAGTTTGTGTCTTTCTTCAAGTTTTATTAAGCTACTTCAATTATGAATCTGCAACACTAATTGTAGCATTCTAAGAAAGGAACAAGTGACGTAGGCCTAAAGATGCAGGTTGCATCAGACTAGCCTAGCTAAACAAGCAACATGCAAGCAATAACTGGTTGAGAGAAGACTGAGATATGGAATATTTCTGCACTGGCTGATAAAGATTATAATTTGAGTCACTAGTGGTGTATGATATTTAATAAACTCTGCAGATGAATTCTATAGGATACGGTTGGTTCAAATTTCAATTTTTTTTCCCTCTTTTACAACTGGAAAGCAATGCACAGTTAGCAGGAGTTGATTCAGTGCATATGAAGCAGTTGCTATCTCTTGGCTGACATGCAGTTGTTGGCCTGCATCACTGCCAGAGCAAAATTAATTAACTTAGGCTATTGCCATTGCCAGTAAACAGGTTATCTTCCTCTCCTGCAGTCAAGTAAACACAGCCTTCAACACAAAATAATACTTCTTTGAAAGGAAAAAATTTGTTTCTCAACAGTCATGGCTTCTACTTTGTGTTCTTTTCTGTCTTTGAATACTAAAGTGAATGCACTTTATTGCACTTAAAATGCAGTAAAGTTTGGACTGTTTGCCAACAGCCTTCATCAGTTCTGACAAAATCAGCAATTGTTTTCTCTAGTCCCTTGTTGAAAAGAATTGAATTGTTGATACTGATGTGACAAAGCTATTTACAACACTATTGCAGAATTAGTTGCAGAAGATATGTTTGAAACTTACATTCTTGTCATGCTGTCTGTAATGCTGGTGCAAAAAAATTCAGGTGTTCTGAGCTGCCTTTGAAATATACCACAAAAAGACTTGTTGATCTTGACCTTAATGTCGGTTACACTTTCATAACATCAGCTAATATATATGTAAACTGTTCAGACTTCATTATTCGATTGTAATTGCCTTCTTCATCTCAAATATTTTTGTCACATATTCTTGCATATATATAACTTAGAAATTAAGAAGATGTTGACTTTGTTATGAAGGCGATTGATATTTTCCTGTAGAGGAGGCTATTTTCTAGGTCCACAATTTTGCATCATCATTTCAATTTTGATGATAAGCCTTATGCAAGAGAGTCCAACTTTGGGTTTTTTTTGATTAATATGCAGTGATTTGGTAGATAATTTCCAGTGAGACTGCTGACTGTTTTGCTACACTTTATTTTGTTTTCATCAGTTTCTCAACTGTTTTGCAGGTACTGGAATGGAATTGCTTGCTCAAATAATTTGGCAGTTTGACTTATTTGAAATTCTTCTGTCTCCTAATTGTATTAATAAACAATGCAATTATTTTAATATTAAGAGCTTGTAAGTTGTTCTGAATAATGTAACATTTGATAATTTCTTTTAACTTTCCATTCTTCTAGTTGTGGCTACGACCATCTTGAAGATTTTGTGATGAGAATGTCTCATTACATTGCTGCTTAGAAATATGTTTATATCTCTGTTGCCCCTTGAGAAGGGACAAGAAGAAAATCTATTATTCAAGGTCACAAACAGAACAGCAAGAACCAAAACTCAGCACCACTTCTGGACTGTGAATATAATCAAAACTGCCTTGGCAGAAATGCTAATCAGGGGTTATTTGGTTATTTCTCTTCTATTGAATACTGTCTTCTATTTTGTGTTAAAGGTTATTTTTTTAAAGGAGAGAAAAGACTTTATCCTAGGAAAGAATTGCCTGCTACTGTATCTCTATACAGGTTTTACTGGGTGTTTTTTAAAAGTTGAAATAAATGATTTGTTTCTTCTATTTATTATTTTTATTTTTGATTGAATTGTGCAATACATTTTGGATGGATAGCGATTGAGGTGATTTTTCTGATGAACTAGGCACTCTTGTTGACTATTCTCTCCTGATTTGATCTTGACTGTTTGCTAGAAGGTCACTTCTATATGCTTTTGCCTACAATAAATCCAAATTGCAGTACCTCGTTTGTTTACTCCTAGCTTTTGTACTTATATTTTCTGGAGAAAAGGAGTGTTCCTGTAAATTGTAAATAACTACTACATAACTGTATCATATGCTGATCTGTGACTGTTGACAGCACTAATATGAATAGAGCTGAGATGAAATAAAGTTTATTTACTGTATAATTTTGGAACATCTTTGATATGATTTTTCTTTTAAAGGACACAACAGTTTTGTTCTTTCTTACTCTGTTGGAGACATTGTTAGCTGAGATATTTCCAGGCTGAAATCACTCTAGTAAGAACAGCTATTCAAGTGCATTATTAAACTGTAAGAACTCAGTTTAATGGAGAATTCAATTCTCCATTAAATGGAGAATTGGAATGTCTCCATGTCTCGTCAGAATGGAGACATTAAGTTTCCAAGGGGTCACAACCTGCAAAACAGATGTATGATGAGCTGAAAATTTAGCATGAGAATGTAGCAAATAGAGAAGCTTGATTTGTAAAAGTTCTAAATTATCATAGAATCACAATCTGATTTGGGTTTGAAGGGATTTTAAAGATCATGTAATTTCCACCCCCTTGCCATGGGCAGGGATGCCTTTCACTAGACCAGGTTGCTCAGAGCCCCTCTCCAGTCTGGCCTTGGACACTTCCAGGGATGGGACATTCACAACTTTTGTAGACAGCCTGTTCCAGTGCCTCACCATGCTCACAGTAAAGAGTTTCTTCCTAACATCTAATCTAAATCTATCGTCTTTCAGTTTAGAACCATTCTCCTTTATCCTGTCACTATCTGCCTGTGTAAAAATTTATTCTGAAAGGCTGCAATGAGGTCTTCTTGGAGGCTTTTCTTCTCCAGACTAACAACCCCCACTCTCTCAGCCAGCCTTCATAGCGGAGCTGCTCCAGCCCACTGAGCATCTTTGTGGCCTCCTCTGGACCCATTCCAACATGTCCATGTTTTTTTCTTGTGCTGAGGACCCCAGACCTGGGCACAGCACTGCAGGTGGGGTCTCATGAGAGCCGAGTAGAAGGGGACAATCACCTACCTCAACCTGTTGCCATTCCTCTTTTGCTGCAGCCCAGGATACCATTGGCCTTCTGGGCTGTGAGTGCACATGGCCAGATCATGACCAGCTTTTCATTCCCTAGCACCCCCAATTTGTTCTCCAGAGGACTGTTCTCAATGAGTTGTTCTCCCAGTGTTCTCCCAGTCTGGACTCAATGAGATTGCTCCCGACCAAGGTTGTAGAACTTTGCACTTTTTAGACTTGTTAAATCTCATGAGGTTCTTATGGGCCCACTTCCCAAGTTTGTCGAGGTGCCCCTGCATGGCATCCCTTCCTTACGCNCAGCCCAGGATACCATTGGCCTTCTGGGCTGTGAGTGCACATGGCCAGATCATGACCAGCTTTTCATTCCCTAGCACCCCCAATTTGTTCTCCAGAGGACTGTTCTCAATGAGTTGTTCTCCCAGTGTTCTCCCAGTCTGGACTCAATGAGATTGCTCCCGACCAAGGTTGTAGAACTTTGCACTTTTTAGACTTGTTAAATCTCATGAGGTTCTTATGGGCCCACTTCCCAAGTTTGTCGAGGTGCCCCTGCATGGCATCCCTTCCTTACGCCAACTGCACCACTCAGTTTTGTGTCATCTTCAAACTTGCTGAGGGTGCACTCAATCCCATTGTCTGTGTCGCTATGATAAAGATATTAAAGAGCACCAGTCCCAAGACAGAGCCCTGATGGACAACTGCCATCACAGACCTCGGTCTGGACATAGAGCCATTGACCACAACTTTTGGGCTATGTCCATCTAGCCATTTCCTTATCCACTGAGTAGTCCACCCTTCAAACCGATGTCTCTCCGATTTGGAGATAAGGATGTCATGTGAGACCATGTCAGAGGCTTTATAGATGTCTAGATAGATGACACTGGTTGGTCTTTGCAGTCATTCCATCCATAGAAGTCCACCATGATGGAAAACTATGTATTTTTGTTCTTTTAAATAGTTCCTGTGTGGACTTTTTGGCATGTAAGTTGTGGTCCTCTGAAGTGATACACAAGTATGCATAAATTTAACCTCTAGCTACTATGATACTTACCATATCAATAACTGACATCTGTAATATATGTTAGTTTGCCAAGATAGTTCAGGGTGATCAGTCCTCCATGAAAGTAAATTTTAACAAGTATTTGAGGGGCAGCAGTCCGCAATGTAAGAACGAGGCGTGGTCCTCAGTCATGGTATAACCGGAAGCATTTATTAAAAGTGTATATAGCTCTTATAATATTTTCACTATCAGGTTAGAATAGCGTGAGCCTGGGTAGCCAACAGTGTAACTGTTCATATGCCTGCTTACCAATAATATACGTGATCAAGTCCCTATTACTGACATCAGCCTTTTTTCCCTAAAACAAGTGCACTTGTAACAATTTCTTTTGCGCACTACTGTGCCTCTGTTACTTGTTACATTTTAGAAACTTTGTTACATCTCTCCTGCCTTGGCGGAAGAGCATTCTTCTCTTAGGACAAGTTCTCTCAGCAGTCCTATAAGTTAACTTAGAGCATTAAGGATGTGATTTTTTTTACTTTTTTTTTTTTATTATTTTTTGCAAGTTCACTGGGATTCACCTTTTTTTGTTATCTGCAGGAAAAGCAAAAACAAAAAACCTGAATTTATTTGCATAGTTTTTTATTCTAGAGAAGCTAGAAGGGAAGCAATTTGAGTGATCCAAGGCCTATTGTGGCCACTAGCAGTCTAAAGAATGTGTCTTGTTTTAAATTGTTTAGGGGTTAAAGGGACACAGGTTACTTTGGATAGTTAAGTACCAAAAGTTACATCTTTATTTCCCACTGCCTTGTTTCTGGCAAAATTTGAAGTTTTATGCTGCTTTGTCATTAGTAGCTTCTGGGACATTTAGGGGAAAGGGTTAAACTTTTTCCTTTTATCAAACATCAAATGTATAATTTTTTTTTAAAAGGTCCAATATTCTTTGTAAGTGTTTCCAATGTAAGTCCTCTCTCCTATTGTCTAGCAGAAAGGCATCCTCCGGACTATCAGAGCAGCAGCCTCTACTGGTCTTGACATGAGTATGTTTGGCTCTGAAAAAGCCTATTCCTCTCATAGCTGACTGAGGATTTGTGGGATTTTGCTGTTGCTATCATTAGAGCAGTGTAAAACATAGATCTGAGTTTCAGTTTTCCATGTAAGCTATATGTTGTCTTAGGCTTTGGTAACTTCACTGCAGGGATCTATTGCTTTGACAGCAAGTATTACTGTGCTCTCTTACAGTTCTCTTGTCCTCACAAATAGGTTATTTTTCACATTTTCTGGTTTTGTTATTTTCCCTTTCCATGAAAGAAATGAATTATGAACTATACTTTGTCAAGCATGATCTAAGTGCAGTGGAACAAACTGAAATAGTCTATTTAATATTCATACAACATTGGATGGACAAAATAATATTTTCCCTTAAGTAACCTAAATAAAGAATCCAAAAGGGGTTATAAAGTCACTGTTTTTTAAAAAACTAGAATTGGATAACCACCACCCAAATACACATTTTGAAAAAGTTAAACGTTTGGTGTGTTTTTTCATATATACATATATATATATATACACACTCATTAGCAAACACATAATTATTCCTTAATATAATGGGAAAGTGTGCTAACTACAAAATTTTTTTCAGGCTGAAGATTTAACTGCTTCTAGATTTTCTTAGAAGAGAATAAGTAAGTAAGGGATTGCTATAGTTAAAGTTAAGGTGAACACATGGAAATGGGCTTTGCTTTAAGTAATGTTTTTTTGGTGCTGGATTGTGAAATGGTGTAGTAGTGCAAATCAAAGGTTGGGCTGCCTTTTTAACAAAGGCTAGAGGATGTTAAACTTGTTCAGACATGATTGTTAAAAGATGCATCTGCAAGAGAATGTATTTGAATCATCTTATATTGAACCATGCCTTAGTCTTATGTGCAGTATGTATGATATTTGTAATTTTATGAACTGATATACATGCGCACAGAAAATGTGTAGGTCTGTTTATAAAGATAAGACTTAAAATGTTTATTGAGCATCCTCTAGTGTTCTAAGGATTAAACATCGTTAATTTAGATGAAAAATACCAGGGATTTTATTCATGTATCATTTCAGTGCCTAGGCTGATACTTACTTGCAACATACTATTTCAAACTTTTTATAAACATTATCTATAAATCCATCCAAGTTCTAGTTCTGCCATTTATAGTACCTCTTTCTGTGATCTGTACTAAAATTTATTTACTCTTCCATTTGGTGTGTGATATCTGGTTCTTTCCTCTAAAATGAGGATTTCAGACTCTGTAAACTGGAATGAATACTAAGAAGATTGGTTTGATTTTTGTAATTGAAACTCTTGCATAAATCCTATTGTCCTTCTATGTGTGTTAAAAGAAAGAAGATACTTTCTTTTCCTCTGTGGAGTTTGTTAAATTGAGAAACTTTTCATTTGCTGTTTCAAGAAAAAACAGCTCTTTTGTGAAGTCATTACAGCTTTGTTATGGCCATCAATATGAGCAGAAGCCTAGCAGCCTCTCAACTATGTGAGGAATATCCAGAACAAGCTATGGTATAGCTGTTCATAGTGCTGGTCCTCAATAGCGCTACTAGTGTGGGATTTTCAAACTCTCTTTGGTTGTGTATATTCATTATACGGCGAATTAGAAATGATAGAACAGAAGTAAGTATGTTGCATGTTCTTCTACATTGTGTCTATCCATGATCTAGTAGTTGCTACCTTTTATTTTCTTTCTCGGGCTTTCATTTACACTGATTCTAGTCTTCTTCTGTTAACACTGAGTTAGTTTCCTGTATGCATTAGAGTAATTTCAAAGCACATTGACTTAAAGGAAGTACATCTGTGGAGATTTATTTTGTTGTAGAACAGTGACAGCCATTATTTTCTGCAGTTGCCACCTAATACCATGTGACATATCAGAGAAGTAATAATTAAGCTTATGGTAATTAGATGTTATTTTATGGCTGTGCTTGCACATCATGGTACGGCAATGAATGGTAACGGAGCTAACAGTAATGCAGGAATCTGCTGTGACACATGGCTTGTGCCTCTTGGTTGCAACTTTCAGAGCAGTCCAGGTCACCTGTTGGTCATTAGGCAAATATTAGCTGCTTTCTAATTAGTTGAAAGTCACTTTGATTAGGCAGGTAACTTTTCAAAATGGAGACGAAGGCTTGTGTGGCTCTGGGGGCTGACCAGGTCCAGGGTGTGGAGAGCATCGTGGGTGCTGCTGCTAAACCAGGACTGCCTGCCTGTGGCAGAGACGCCTTTGCCTGATTACCTCTGGTTCTGTCAGGATGGTTTGGATGCCCAGCATTTCTGTAAGCATTTAACTTTGCTTAAAGGAAAAGGAATGAACAGCAGAGTGTATCCCCAGTTATGTGGCCCTTTTAGAACAGTAGATAAATAAGAGGGGAAAGAAAAAAAAAGGAGGAAGGGTGAGGTGAAAAGTCTTCTTTTATGGTAAAGAAAGTTGTAATTTGGCTGAGCTTCTATTTCCCTGAAATGTGTTTTCACATTGAAAGAAACTATCCTCACCTTGAAGCCCTGCAGTGAGTGTTACCTGCATGTTATTTAAAACACACCACACTTCAGCCCCAAGATTCCAGTGTTGTTACTTAATTAAATCCAATCCAACCAAATATTCAGTACAGGAAGTGTTTAGCTCAGTTAAATATGGACTTTTTTTCGCCTGTCAGCTTCAGAGGTAGCACATTCATGACATTATGATTCTCAGGATATTAAATTGTTTGAGGTGAAGCACAGTTTCTCTCTATTTTATGCAGGTTCTGCTAGGGTGGGGCCTAATTTCTGGAATGGACTGATAGAAATGTTGCTAGATAGATACAGGATGAGCAGGAGAAATCCAGGTTGTGTGTACTCTTCCTCCAGATGCAAGTATTCATTTGCTACTTAAAAATAGTGTGGAATTTGAGCTGATCTTAGAGTACTCTCCTTGTTCAAGCAGTGAGTAAATACAAAACTGCCATGCCAATCCCTGGGCATCTGGGTGTGCCTTTATATATTATAGTTATATCTCTCCGACGTCCACTGGGTTTTTAATGTTGTCTTTTTTAGATGTGACTTGCTCAGTAGAATAATAGAGGGAAGAATGTACCCGTTACAATGGCCAGCATGAATTAAGTCTTACAAGGAGATGTGGTTGCTTTGTTGTTTGTTGCTCATGGCCACGCATAGGACCTGCTAGGTTTAGGCTTTTAAGCATATGCAGATGCACTTCCTTAGTTCTTTGTAATGGTATGAAACCTTCTTTAGAAAAAGAAGAAGAAGGAAAAAAAGGTTTTGTGATTAGAGAGAGCCTTTCTGCTTGGACAGCCATGCTTGATGTCACACCTTCTGGCTGGGTGCATGTGGACACCTCAGTAAAGCAGCAGGACAAGCCAGAAGTTTGGGCAGAGCCAGCAGCTTCCTCTAGGCAAGAACGCTGCAGGCTGGAGAGCTGCTGGGCAACAGCCACAGCCACAGCCAGCCTGTCATTGTACAGGTAATCTCTTCAGATCCTCTTTTATGTTCAATTATTTATTAAACATTTTATTTCAGTTGTCTTCATTGACCCTTTCCAGAGCCTGTGCATTGGTATTTCCTTGGAAATAAGTTTTTAAACAGGGAAAAGATGAAGAGTGACTTTCAGTGAGCTGCTAGACAGCGCAGGTATGCTGTTGGTTTTATATAAAATGGGGAGACGGAACATAAGAAGCAAATGCATGAAGTCAACAGCTTATTTTTAAGTTGAGAGTAGGAGTGTGTATGACTTTAGGGAAGCTGTAATTAACATTTACTTTAGATAAGCTGTAATTGTGGACACACTGTTAGAGATCTAGGAAAATTACAGCCAGGAAAATCATTCCCAGGCNGCTCTGTGGAACACCCTATAAGTACGAATTGTGTTCTCAATAAAATGTCTCTTTCCTGTCTTGAGAGGGACCATGTAGCTGTGTGTCTTATTACTGCCGCTCCAAAGGGTTAATGCCCTAACCCACAGCTACATCTAATATTGACTAAAAATAGAAGTTGACTTAGGTATATTTGTAGACATCCTTCATCAGGATCCTGGTGGTTTTCAGAAGCCTTTTGTGGCAGCAGTAGTGGCATACTGTAGTTAGGGAATCAAATAAATGCAGTATATCTTATATGTCACTGCTGCTGTCAACCAATTGTGGGTGTAGTACATTTGTTTAATGTACATTTGTTTAATATATTGCCCTGGGATGCCTGGACTGATTTGTCATGTGTCAGGGAAGGTAGGGAAATTAACATCTCAACTGATTTCATGTGCTTTGTGACCAGCCCAGCCAGGCTGATCCCAGTATTGTTTGTGATGTTGCTGAGGACAGAAGCATGGCTTGCTTTCACCTGGGACATGCAGGTCTCTAGGCACTCAGAAGGAGGCTGGGGAAGCATAATATACTCTTAATTTTTCCAAAGATTCTACTTTTCTCTGAAATTTGAGTTGTGACTGAGCTTAGAATTTTTTATTTTTGCTGGAGGAGTCTATACCAAAAAGGTCTCACAGCTTGAGCATGACAGTTGCTGTCTCCATTTTGGATGACATCCTAAGACTTTTCTAACCTTGCTAGTACCACCTGGTTGGTATCTTTGTTTTAATAGAGTGGTGCTATAAGCAACTTGTTAGAAATCAGAGAGTGAACCATGGAACTGTCACATCGACCTCCAAATTTGTTGTATTTTCTTGCTAGTCTATGGGATGGTAGGGTTGTTACTATTGAACTCCTCCCAGAATCTCTTATAGCAGGGCCAGTCACTGAGGTATGTGACTAATGTTGCTCATAAACAAGAGAGCTTGCTGTGTTATCACACCTGCTGTGCTTCTCTCTTTACATTATTTGTAGTTAATATCACTCTGGGGAATGCAAATTCCTTGTCTTAAGTCCACCGATTTAAATTTAATTATACTTGCCAAAAATTCTGTCGGGGTGNAGGCCAAACTGTCCAATTAAGAACAGACACCTAAATTATTTTTACTTTTAACCCAATAACTTATCACCCATGACCTGCAATGCGGTATTTTCTATCCAAATAAACAAGATCCCACCTAGACCCATGAAGAAGAAGGTGAACAAGAAGGAAACCTCCACCCCAAAACCTCCATCTTGCTTTATATATATACTACTATATTCTAAAACCTTAAATTCTGAATTTTCCACCATGTGATATCACACACTTCTATTCAAACTACACACACATGATCCCAGTTCCATCACTCAATTTTGGAAGCCTTCTCCATGGCCTCAGGTCAAAAGCTGTGTTTTCTTGGAGGTCAGTGCCTATCAACACAGGAAGTCTAAAATTCTCAGTTTCCAGGGTTCCAACACACTGGCATCAAACAATATGCTTCTTACTATCCAGATGCTCAGATTCAGTGTTTTCCATATTATTAAGCTGGATAACTATTCTGCTTCTGACATATCTCAGGCCAATAGCAAGTCCTATGGAGTCCTACAGAATCCCACAGTTTATTTTTCTGAACTCTCTGTAGGTGCAGTATACACCAAATTAAGCCATAGCATAGCAGAGAATTTACAAATAACTGGATCACAGAAGGGTCTGTGTATCCCAGATTATTTGCTTAAAGCTCAAGCTTTGAGCACACACACACAACTTCAAAAAGTGTCTTCTCTGTGTAGAGAACGTGTTTGGATCTCCTAAAGATCATAAATAGGTTATTGTTTGCATGAACTTTTCATACAAAGAGTGTATGATGGTTAACATGTGGAATAATAAACATTGAGTGGCTGAATAATGGATAACAGATGTGCCAAGAATGCCAAGCAAGATATTTGAAAGCTATGGTGTAAAGTGGACCTTTCAACAAGTGGCCAAAGCTTGTGTGACCACTAGGATCTCAGCCTAAGACATTTAAAAATGGAGGCTAAGTCAGAAAGAAGAGATATCACTTCAATGTCTAAACCAGTGAGATTTAATATCATGCAGAAAAATGATGGATCACAGGATCCATTATGGGGAGAATATTCCATTACTTTCTCATATCTAGTATGTTTCCCACTTGTGATTTTTCTTCTGATGTAGTCAAATGAGAAAAATGAGATGAAATCCACTTGTATTTGGTTTAAAAATTCTAAATAGTCTGGCTTCATTAAAGCTTCTAGGAGCTATTCCCTGACTTTCTGTGGGTTAGATCCAGGCTATACCTGTATCACTGGAGGTTCACTAAGAGATGAAAATCAAAGGAAGAAGACTATCTGTCTATCTATCTATCTATCTATCTATCTATCTATCTATCTACCTCTGTCTATCTATCTAATTATATACCTCTTATATATATCTTTGTCTTAAGCTGTAATTTTATAGAAAGCTAAGACATAAATTTAAGGGCATGTAAATTGGTATCATTTTTGCCTAGTTAATTCCACATAGATTTAAAACTCTATTATTGAAAATAGAATAATTCCTGGTTTATAATAGTGTTTTTGTTTTGTAGGTCTCATCATCAGTTAATCCTTCGAGTCTGGCCACAGAACATCTAGTAGAAAGGGTTAGCTGTCTGTAAAGCAGCAGTTCCATAAACTGTTGTGATAGTGTTGCTCATATACAGGCCGCAAAGTGGCTTTCCTTGCCTTGGTGAGTGGTAGCCTCTAGCTGTGCTTAGCGTATGAATTGTGCAGGTTGAAATCAGTAGGATATTTTTCATGAGAGGTGATGCTTTCAGAATCTCATAGTTTATTCTCTTCACTGCAACATTGCAGTGTGTTGGTTCCCCTTAGGAAATTGTCCCATTCTCCTGAGGATCCTCTAGAAGAAGGAGGAAGAGCTGTTGGTAGTTTGCAACTCATATACTGATTGAGGCTAGGACTCAGCTACTTAGAAAAATTGTGATAACAATCCTCTATGCCTTTATATCATGACATATATAAATTCGTGACAGCCTGAGGTTGCTTTAGAAAGTGCAGTTTTTGTGGCAGGTCTATTCCCCTCCTGATCCTGGACAGAGAACATTGGTAGGAGGATTTGATTTATCATTTCTCTTTGATGTATTTCTCTCATTGGTCTAGCACGTTTCTCAGTAATTCCAGGGTTAGCAGTAAAGAGGTAGTCTTCTAGGAAAAAGCTCTCTTGTGAAAAGTCACAATTTCAGCATTCATCTCCATTACTTATAATCTCCATGAAGTTATTAAAAAGATTATGGGGAGGATCTATAGCCTGGAACAATGTCTTTTGAAAGCTAGCAATACGTTTTTCTCCAAATTGCATGACTCATTTAACAGCCTCATCTATTCTGAGGTTAGAATTCAGCCATGGGTGAGAGCTCACTACATGGTCAAGAAACATTAAGTTAGATGAAACTGAAACAATGTTATCAAGCAAGTCCAATTAAGAGCACATCAACTTTCTTTAAGTGTGGGGGATATCCATGAATTATGTTTTAGGGGTATCATATATATGGTTGCATTCCAGTGATTGTTTAGGAGGTACTAGAGGCTAGTTTTGGTGTAGGGCGGTTAATATTTCTGGAGTTTCATAAATAAGAGAGAGGTTTTATCTCCTGACCATTCTTGAAAGCCCAGCTTTGAGTGTTCTGAATTGTCCACTGATGGAGCTTCACTTTTCCTTAACTATGGCTCTAATACCTTGATAACCTGTCCCCTTTCTTACAGTGGTCCCGTGGAGCATCTCTCAGGGGACCTGAAGGAAACAAAATTTCTTCATCATTTTGCTTAAGAGAGGCCTCATGGAGTTGGTGTAGCAATTTTTAGGGGTAACTGAGACATGTTGCATGTGCTTTTGGAATATGTTGCCACATGGCTTATTTTTGGTTTTACACATTTTTGTCCACTGGTCTTTCTTATAAGTTGTATATAACAAAATAAATATCACTTAGAAGATTCAATTATAGTATACTGCCAAATTAAAGTGTGTCTCCTGTTTTTACAGTGATAAAAGGTGTGATAAAGTGATAAAAGAATTAAAAATATCCATTGGTCCCTGAGCTGTGGTAATGAGGTTTAATTTGGGTAACTGAGCATGATCTCACTAAAGTAAAATTGCATAGTCACAACCCTACTAGCGAGATCAATGCCAGTGAACAAAAAAGAAGCCTGTGTGTATCTGACTTGCAAAGTGTGTGTGTACATTTTAAAATATATAGTATATAAATACGTACAGCAAAACTGTATTTCTGACTCCATGCTGGCTGTTAGAAAATGAGAGATGCAAACTATGATGACTGCTTGCTGTTAGCAGTATGAAAGGTAGCCTGAATCCCTGTTCGCCCCAAACGTGCTTGGCTTCAGGTCTGCCATTCAGTTCCCCTTAGGTCAATAAAGTACAAGCATGTTCTCATATTTAAGCATATACTTAAAGGAAGCACAAACCACAGCTGAATAGAGACTGTTAGAAGAGGTCTGTTACATGAGTATGAAAATGCCGAGATCTGGACCTACTAAAGAAAGAAAAAAAACCCCAAACCAAATAACAAAAATTTATCCGATGGATTTATGTTTCTTTTACTTGGCTCAGATAAATTCCTTCAGTTACTGGTATACAGCATATGATAAATATTTTATAGATATGATGCATTTATGGCACAAATTGATCATAAATCAGACTGAAATAAACCTCAGTACTGAAACTGTCCAGTGTTTAAGTGCAGTGTTAATGCACAGTTTTCAGTAGAATAGAAAAATGGCTGGAACACTAAGACTGGATTGCTGCTGTAATAGTACAATTTAAGAAAAGAAATCCCTTAAATACCTATGAAGTCACAATTTATTTTTGTATATGAGGCTCTGAAAATTCTCTTTCCACTCTATTATTTTCACTGTTTTTATGAGAAGATGATTTTTGATTAAATCGTCAGCTTCTGTACTTTCCAAGATTTGCAATGGCTTGGCCAGTTGGCATCTGGTCACTAGTGGTGCACCCCAGGGATCTGTATAGGGCCCAGTCCTCTTTAATATCTTTATTAATGATCGGGATGAGGGGATTGAGTCTACCAGCAGCAGATTCACAGATACCAGGTTGTGTTGAAGTGTTGATCTGCTGGAAGGTAGAAAGGCTCTGCAGAGGGTTCTGGACAGGATAGATTGGCTGAGACCAATGGGATCAGGTTCAACAAGACCAAGTGTCAGGTCCTGCACTCCTCCTTACCTATTTGCTCCAGCTGGAGAGCTACCTACAGAAAAATGGAAGAACAGACCAGCAGGAATTAAATTTATATATTATGTGAGGAGATCAGTGTAGGCACCTCACTCGGTTTTTCAGCAGCCTGAGGGTTAAACCTCCTAGTGCAGGATCAGCGGCACACAGACATGAACTTAACCTGAACATGTTATCCAACCAAAGTAATTAGTCTTGCATTTGATGCAGAAATTGAAAGTGACATCTCCTTAATTTAATGGGAATAATGTAGAAAGGTATAGTTCGTACAACAGCAGTCTAGATTTTCCCTCAAAGTCAAGATGCTGGAAGTGATTTGATGTCTGACAGACTGAAATCATACTAGTAGAAATATAGTCAGCTCCTCTCAGTGTGGCTGTAGTAATTGACAGGCTAGTTCTCTGGTAGGCAAGTGAGAGTTTCCTCTTTATCCAAAATACCTTATATTGCTAATATTTTATGTATATATATAAATATTTTGGCATTTTACAGTTACTCCTTTTATGTATTTCTTACAAAAGAACACCCATCTCTCTGACAGCTTCAACAGTGATGAGGCCTTGAAAAGAAGGAGAACTCTTTTCCCCTGTCCTTGCAGTGCAATGAAAGGTGGCAGCACTTCTCTCTCCTTCGATGGGGGAGGCAAGAACAATCTATCTTTAGAATGAAGCCACAGTGGAAGAAGAATTAGGAGGATGCTCTTTACCTGGTAGGCAAGAAGACCTATGAGAAGTGTCTGGAAAACATCTAAGTTTGGTCACCTGAACTCTTTTCAGATGAGTCTGTAGGTGGTTAGATCAGAGAGTTCTCTGGGAACTGACTGAAAATAAACTGCAGTGTTATCATTAGGACCTGATTTCTAAACAGAGTTATCAGTCTCCTTGTATTGAGCACTTGCTAGAGAAATATGGAGAATGCATGGGAACAATCAGCAAGACTCACCACTGCAATGGGAAACCTTTAACACAAGTTTAGTTAAAACCTCCTTAATACTGAGTGAGCATCTACTGACATAAATGTATGAATACTGATGGGGAGAGACAGCAGCCTTTGTATTAATGAGATTATGAGATGCCTTCCCATTGTTATCATGTCCTTGCTGATGGATGTCCGAGTGGGAGAAGGAGGTATCATCCCATCCCCACTCAGCAGCA
Source organism: Buphagus erythrorhynchus (assembly GCA_013400855.1). Lineage (NCBI taxonomy): Eukaryota > Metazoa > Chordata > Aves > Passeriformes > Sturnidae > Buphagus > Buphagus erythrorhynchus. The sequence continues at coordinate 49,669 of VZTT01064991.1, read as the reverse complement.
CATCCTCTCCCCATCTGCGGCTAAGAGCAAGTAGGGTGGAGCTGGGGGCCAGGTAGAGAAATCTGCACCCATAAAGTAGGGCTCAAAAAAGATTGTCAAATAAGCTTACAGCAGCTGTTAGTTGTAAGTGCCTATGGGAAGTGAAAATTAAGTTACTCGTGCATAGAAACTGTTTTGAAACAGATAGTAAAATTTCAACCTCAGCACTGCTTCAATACAAATGCAAAGAAAGGTGAATGCTAAGTAGAATTATGTGTGAAGAATTAACTTCAAATTAAATAAAGTATTGGTAAAAGTGAGGAAACCGATATTAAATTCACCATGTGCAGTACAGGAACAAATTTATCTTTATATTTATATATACACACATATATAAATCGCCTTTGAAGTGCCATTTTGGGAGGAGAAGCTTCCAGGAAGACACTTTATCTGTTAATGCTCACTCTTGATGAATGGAGTCTGTATACAACTGAATCTTTAAGCAATGAAGACATGGGGCATTTTGTTTTAATTTTCATTTTCTTTCCACAGTCATAATATTATTGCATTAGATTTTTTTTTTCTAAGCTCTGCTATTAATTAAAAAGTATTGTCAAGGGTGCTACTTCACTGTTGATTCTCAATTTACAGGTAATGCTTCTAATTTATAAACTAATCTGGAGACTGAGTCTTGCCAAAATACAGTGTTTAATTAATATAGGTAGGTGTAAAGTACAAATAAGCCCTATGGCACAAGTATGGATCTTCTCTAGATGATACAAACATCAAGGCTCACACAGTGAGAATAGAGATATAGAAGCGCTTATTATAGCTATTCCTGATTTAAATGGTTCCTTCACAAAGGGTTTGCACCAGTATTTGTGTTCAGTGAGGAAGGAATTCTGTGGCATATGATTTAATGTATTATTCCGTGTTCTCACCCCTTAGTTTTACCATCATATTCATTTAACTGTACATTTATTATCGTTGTTGGTGCAGTTGGATGTCCCATTGCTATCATAAATGGCATGCCAGAATTGTATCGGCTAAACCTACACCACTGAGACAGGCAGTTTCTGTTTCTGTTTCTGTTTGGACCGACAAAATTCCCTTTGGATTAAATGTTGTGAGATGACTTCAGTATTTGGATGTGCAATAAAAGAAAGAAAAGGATGGAAGTACCATATTCCTAGCCTTTCCCTGGATACTCTTCCTTGTAAAGAATGGAGAGCTGACATTTTTATGGACTGACACAATTTTGTATGTATCACTTCTATTTGAAATAAATCCTCCCAAGAGCACTCTACAACGTGAAAGACAAGTGTTCCATTCACATCATCTAGTTGCTTTTCTTCCCTCCTTCCTCTGGAGAAGAATGAACCCATTGCTCTCTCTAGCATATCATCCACAATTCCTTTAACTTGGTTTGAGAGATGCCTGAGCACCGTTTAGTGCCCAGATAATTAATTGAAAACCCCCAACACTTTCTTGCTTCAAAAGGCAGAGACGTGGTTTTGTCGTGCTAATAGGATTGAGTGTCATTTGTGGAATTTGCTTAATTGTGGCGTATTGACTTTCTGCCTAAATCATATTACTTTTATCCATATTGATTGCACAGTTATAAAATCCCTGTGAAAATCTTTCTATTAAATGTTGTAAGTCTCCCTGCTAATATGACGTTAAATGCCCTGCTGTTTTCACTTGATGCACCAATAAACAAATCAGTTCTTGCAGTTTGATCATACACCTAATGCTGAAGTTTCTGATAAAGTGATTTTCCCTTTTTATTTGATAGTGAGTATTGTGCCACTCAGATTTGACTGGAAAATTTTCACTACTCTGGTCACAGATGAAAGAAGACTCACACTACTCCAACGTTTTCTCCAACCACCTTGAATAAGAACACTAAATAATTATACCACTAAGCTTCACATAGCCAATGTAAAACAACTTGGTGACTGGAAACATCCATTCCTCTACTGAATTTTTTTCACTACCAAATTCTGTAATTACTACTTCTCTATTTAACCTGTCCCTGAAAATTTTTATGCTAATGTTTGCTTTCTGGCATCACAGTCAATATCAAAAATGTCAGTTTCTAAACAGCAACGTGTACATGTGGCACCATATTCTGAGGGTGATGCTCAAAAGTAATGATTGCGATCAATCTTCTTCCTGATAAGCATGCTTGCAGAAACAGGCTGTGCTTTTGAAAGAGCCACATGGATATCATGAAACAGCTTACCCCAGAATTCCTTCCTCACTGAACACAAATCCTGGTGCAAAACCTTTGCAGAAAAATAATTACTCTTTCACCCTTTATTGAAAGAAGATTCGACCTGCAAGAGTGTGTTTCCATGACAGCTTTCCAGGAGCCTCAACGTGCAGCACTCTTCCCTGGAGATCACTGGTGTCATCAGAAGCAAATTCCCCATTAACCATTGTGTGCATAAGAGGTACTGGACCTGGCTGCAAATCTCCAGTGACCTGCCACAGGTGGCAGTTCCTGTTGTATGAGTTCCTGGCTCCTCTATTCTTGTGTTTCCCAGGTCTTCCTCTGCTTCTCCTGGTGCACCTTCTTATGGATGAGGGGTGTACATGGAATTAAATAGCCAAAGCCAAGGCTAACAGAAACATATGAAAGTCACAATTATCTGTGAGATTATCTATTTATCCTCTGAGATTCTGGGTTTGATCCTCAAGAAGGATCTAAACACATGAATCCTGAGCACTAAAAGATATTGCTTTTTACTTTAATAAAAGGATGGTCTTTGTTGGCCCAAGGGTTTTCTTGCACCTAACTCCCTTCTCCTACAGAGATCACCCTTGTCTTATCCTCTGGAGTAGACTATCTTCTTGCCTTTGCTCTTGTTCATCTATTAGTGCATGTTTGACTGATCATTTTTGCTCTCAGATGGTCAAACTTTTCAAGTATTAGAACAATTATTTTCAGCTTTTACCTAGCCACGAAGGTTGCTGCTTCTTTTTCAGACCTGAAGTACTTGTGCCAGAAAACACTGGTCTGATTTTTTTACCCGAAGTATTTTCATTTCTGCTGCCCTGAAAAAGGACACTGCCTCTCCTCATGGCTTCCCTTTTCCCAAGAAAATCTCCCGTGTGTTTCGGCATGATGCAAATCTGATCTTTCTTCTGTCACTCGTGAAGCGCTCCTCTCCGCGTGTCAAATTCGAGCAGGGCTGATAGCCTCAAACTAATGGAAGTCAGGACTGATTCCTCCATGCCTTTCTGCCCTAAACTTTGCGATTTCCCTCTTCCCCCTCCGGGAGCCGACCGGGGGAGGGGCTGCGCGAGAACGGGAGTAGGTGGAAAAAAATGAAAGAAAGGCGTAGCTGACGGGCAGTTTGGTGGAAGGGAGGGACGCAGCGGGGTGGCCGCGGCGGGAGGGGCCGGGCAGCGGAGCCGAGCACGGCGCGTTCCGGAGCCGGCGGGATCGGGATCGGGATCGGGATCGGGATCGGGA
>VZTT01064991.1:34951-46173 GCA_013400855.1 Buphagus erythrorhynchus | reverse complement strand
CCGGGCCGGGACGCGGGGCGGGCACAAAAGCGCCTCGCCCGGACACGCCGCCTTGGAGTCGGCAACGGGGGCAGCGTGGGGCCGGCGGGCCGGAGTGCAGCGCTCAGCGGCGCCGGTACGGGCGGCCGCCCCGGGACTGACTCGCAGGATGCCGGCGGCGCGGCGGTGCGGAGCGCGGGTGCTGTGGACGCTGCTGTGGGTGGCCGTGGTGCGCTCCTACAACGTGGACGTGGGTCGCCCCGTGATTTTCCGGGGTCCCAACGGGTCCTTCTTTGGGTACTCGGTGCTGCAGCACTACCACGACAGCACGCGGTGGTGAGTAGCGCGGGGTGGGCGAGGGCGCGGGGGGCGGCGGGGATGCGGGCGGGAGAGATATCCTATCCTATCCTGCCAGGAGGGATGGGTTGGATAGGATACCCCTCCTGGCAGGCAGCCGCATCTCCCGCAGCGGGCGGCAGGACCCCAGCCCGCTCGCAAGGGCGGCGAAGGAGCGCCTCCGCCCCGGCTGCGGGGCCTCTCCCCGCGCTCGGTCCCGCTCCTCTGTGGGTGCGCCCGAGTCAGGGCTGCGGGCTCCGCGCCCCTGGTGCGGGAGGGATGTCCCTGATGCGAGCCGGGGGCCCCGCGCTGGGAGGCGTTTTAACACGGGGATGTCCTTTCTGGGCTGGCAGCCGGCGCTCGGCATTGTGACCTAATTGTCCTCAAGCGCCAGCCGGCCCGCGGGCGATGTCTCGGCGTTGTGCTCGATCCCCCTTCCTCGCAGAAAATGTTTAGCAGCTCACCGTCTCGGCTGGATACGAAAAAGCGCACGGGGTACGGAAAATCATGGCTTTTGCTGTGTTAATGGGAAATGTTTCTAATAGCGGGTAACCTCCAGCGGGAGCAGCGCGCTCAGCGTTCTCTGAGCTAAACTCCCTGCACTCTGCCTGGCGGGGGTCAAAATTCCTTCGGAGGCTGAAGAGACGCTTCCAAATAGTACAGGAAATGTCTCTGTAACTTAAAAAAAAACATAAAAAAGAAGGCCGAAGATAGAAAATTTATCTGCCTCCAAAAATTTGTGAAACTGGCAAGCTTCTTGTTTTCCTGTTGATTGAAAAGAGCATTGGACCATAGTCTCTCTGTTGTCTGAGTTAGAGGCTCTTTGTTAGAATTAATAGTGATTTCTCTTAGTTGGACCTAGCTGGTGTCATCTGGTGTACTTCTAATATACTTCTAATGAGCAGGAGCCACTGCTGCCAGTAATGGTCCACAAAGCATGTATTTATCTTTTTATACTTAGATATTCAGCTATTGATGTTGGAACTTTGGTGCACTGTGGTTTAAATAAATGTATTCATTCTGGCATACAGATCTTTAAAAATGAATTTCTTTCACACCGTTTAGTTCACAAGTAGTTCTATGCTCTGCCTTTCTCCATAGTGGCTTTCATGGAGCATTCATTTTTAAGGATTTATAAGAAGATTTCATAGAGGAAAAGTACCCTGAGAGAAGAAAAGAGCTCAGTTTAAAGCAGTGCTTAACTTGGGTCAGGAGTCAATGAAGGATGCAGAGGCTGAAAGGAACTTATATTCAACACAAGTTGCTGGGGATTTGCAATGGCGTGAATGAAATGATGATCTAGTGCAGTGTGGTGGGACAAAAGTGATAGAATTTGTTGCTCCTTATGTCATTCTGACTGATAATATGAATTATCTTCAGATAGCACCTGCTGGTGTGGTATTTTTGGAAGGAAGGTGGACTAGGGAGGAGTCTTGCAGATATCCCCACTTTGTTTAGAAACATGCTGGACTTTAAGTGTTGGGCATCTGTCTGAAGGCAGGGATCTGTTAGAAGTCTGGTGCTCAAAAATAAAATCTCCAGTTGTGTAAACTCCATTTTTTTTTAAATGGAGCTGATTCATAGTGCATTCCCTGTGGCACCCAGAAGAAATTAAAAAACCAAACCAACCAACATCTAAGATCGTTAAATATTTTTAAATAAAAAAAAGGCCTAACACCCAGAAGGGTTAATGGCAGCTGAATATTGTCAGAATCAGCAAAGTCAGAAATCATGAGGGTGGGATTGTTACCACTGATGGGAAAGTTCCTCTTTTCATTATGAGACCAGGAAGTTTGCTTTCATGGGTACTTCAAAATTCTGTTCCCAACAGACACTGGGATAACAAGTTGGGAGAAGAATATTTTTACACTCCTCTTGATTCTAGTATGCTACATGCAGTTATGCTCATAATGTGTGTGTGCATCCTAAAGGTCAATAATCAATGTATCTTAAAAGTATATGCAGCCTTCTTCCAGTTTTCTGAAGAAGCTCATCTTAAAAGTCAGGGTTACTGCTTGGTTTTGTGTGTCAAGATTTTTTTCTTTGTTCTTGTGACATTTATATACCCAAGGAAGAGCTATGATTTTAGTTTTCTTGTGTCCATTGGGTCTGTATATTACAATGGGAAGTAGTTATAATAATTCAACTTGAGCAGTGGTATTTTGGGCATTGAAGGCTTGTCTGGTGAGTTTAGCACTATGTGAGCCTGCAAAAAATGTGATTGCTCATATCTGAGGCTGATAGGGCTGCTGCCCATCTAAAATTGTTTAATGTGTTAATATGCTCTCAAGCATTTGAAAGTATTCAGGGAACTCTTGCTCTTTACTAGCTGTGGGCCTGATACTCACTTAATGTACTTCTGATCATGAGAGCTGTGCTGTTTTTGGTAGCCTTGTCCGTGTGCTGGTATGTGTGAACATATTTGTGTGTGTATACATACATACATATATATGTATATATATGTACACACACACATATAAATACATATATATATACACACATACATATATTTATATATAGATATACATATATATACACACACACATATATATATGGTCACCAATTCATATTAAGATGATATCTCTCATAGCCATATCTTCCATGTTTCAACTCTTTGTTTTCCAAGACCACAAAGGCACCTGTCTCTATTGCCTACCTTAGGCTTGTAGGCTTCCAGTAAACCGGTTCAGGGTTTGGTGATTCTTTCAGGCTTTATATGAGCCAAATATTCATATAGAAAATGATAAAAGGGAGGGGTGGGATATTTGATATGAAATCTTAGATCAGATAAACGTGAATAGTCAGGCTGCTGCACGCAGAAATTATAATGGAATATGGGTGTAGCCACCACTACAGTAGTGGAGCAAGTCAGTGCCTTTCACGTTTTCTGCAATAGTTGATTGCAATGATGGTTCCATTGAGCTGGTTTTTGTACATTTTCTTGTCTCAAGAAAGGTTTCTCAGCACAGATGTGCTGAGGTTATTGTACTTTTGACAATGTCTGCTTTTCCTTCCTTAAGTGGGTTTTATGGCTGTAAATCTTGACAAGTTTACTCAGTTACCCATCATTGCCATTTTCAGCAAGAAACCAGGTGGCTGGTTGCATTTGGAACAGAAACGAGCTCAAGTGCTTCTGCTCTCTGGATATAATTTTGAAACTTGGTCAAAAAACCACCAAGAAATTACCCCAGACAGTTAAAAAAGGAAAGAAAATAGGGTTTTTTTCCCAAATAAAAGGTGTTAATAATTTGAAATCTGATTATTCATTTTAAAATTGAATGTTACTTTATTCTCTCTCCCCTTCCCTCCTTATGACCCCTTCTTGCTGACACTCCCAAATCTCTCAGCAGTCCAGGGTGACCATTTCATCTTGTCTGGCAAAATGATCTGGCATGAAAAAGTAATGAAGTAAGTTTAGTTGCACAGTGTCCTGCTGTGAGTTTTACAATAAAGAATGAGTCTGGTTTCTGTGCTGTTGCATCATTCCTTCATCCCTGCTCTTCACTGGTTTGCACTGCTGCTGAAGTAATGAAGGTTGATCTGCATCTTGGGCTGGTCAATCCGCGTTGTTAGCATGTCATGTAAACTTGTGTGCAGTCAGAAGGAAAGGGATCCAAAACTGGATGGAATAAACTTTCTAATACAATTTAAAACATTAGAAAGCAGGCATTCTTTATCTGTGCAGGACAGGCAGCTGATGTCTCCTTATTCTGCACATGTTATGTGAGACTTTACATCACGGTACTTATCATAAACATATATATTCAATAAAGCATGTTTCTTATCTAATACATAAACATCACTTTCCTAGAACTACTTTGCATGCATCCACCTCCTTCTGAAAGTCCTTTTATGGTTCTGGAGGTTTATTAAGAGGGGTCTCTCATGGTTGTATGCCCTGAATGCATCAATATTAAAAGTGACCTTTCCTTGAACTTTTTCTTTGGGCACGCGCTATTGCTTCTTGTTACACAACTTGCCCAAACAAACACTGTAGGCCTCTTCATCTGTTTCTCCACTGGTTCCAGTCATATTTATCATCCTGTGTGTATGCCTTTATATCCTTTCTTCTTTTTTTTTTGCCAGCTTAATCTTTAGGCTCTATTCAGCAACTTTAGGGGAGCCGAAAATTTTTATTCTGTTATTCATCAAAGGTATGGGAACAGACTGACCCAGTGGAGACTAGGTGTTGTATGCATAAGCTAAGCAGTGATACTGTAGATCCTGCCATGGAATTTCAATGAACCTGAGCTTGCTGATCCATTTGTCATGGATCATCCAGCCCTCCTGCTTCTTGCTCTGCGTGTAATGGATGAAACACGGGGTTTTATTTCAAGTAACTGGGGTTTTTTTGCAAGTAACAGCGACCTTTCTAAAGGGGACAAAGTCAGCTGGGATATGATGGTAGGGCACCCTTCTCTGGTATTGCTTTTGAAATGAGCTGTGGTATGTAAGGATATTTAAAGACCTTTTTGCCCTGCCACTTAACATTGCAGTGAGGTGAGATACCTACAGTCCTCAGTCATTAAACTGTGATTGTCTAATCACTGCTGACGTGCAGTAGACTGATGCTTATTGTGCTTGGCCTCTCTCCAGCCATCGGTCAGCTCTGCCTTTTTGCTCACTCTTCCTTCTGTTAAATGCAACAATTATTTTCCAAATCTGTATGTCCTGAGGGTCAATCACCAGGGAAGTGATCCTCACTGTTCTTCAGGAAGTAATTTTAAGGAGGTGTGGATTTCTCTGTGGCCAAGAAAGCTTCTTGTCATCCAATAAAATTGGCTGCTGCAACTTCTTCAGAGGGATGGTTTCTGGCCATGCAGCTGCATAGTTTTCTCAATACAGATGAAGATGTCTGTCCTTGACTGTGTGAGTATGAATGCAAGAAGAGAAAGTTAAGTGGCATTTCTGCTTAATGCTCCCTATTTTGGTTTAAACCCCTATACTTTTTTTTTCCACAGAGCCAATGGGATGAGGCTGTTGCTTACAGATTTCCTCAAGGAAAATGGCTAAAATGGTTCCAAACTCTCCTCCTCCTGTTCTTGGTTCTCTTCCTTTCTGCATAGAAAGTAACCTCTTTCTCTTGCAGGGATTTCCCCTTCAAGGTATCTTCATGCAGCTGCTCACTAATATTCTAGGGGCTTCCCATGGAAGAGTATGGTTGTGGTGAGAACCTGCATTCACCAATAATCTCTGCAGAGAGTATTACTCACATAGTAAGCCTTTTTGGAAAAGGCTGGAAAGCTGCTGGTGCTTGCTTGCTGACAGCCCAAGTAGTCATATAATAGCATTGGAAATCTGTACTGCAAAAATCAATCACTTTAAACTAGTGCTGGTTAAACTATTTGGAGTATGTTGGAAAGCTGTACTTCTAGCTGTATTTATATCTTCTGTGTTTATGTCAGGCAAGACTCCACAGCACTGAAAAGAGAGACGACTCTATTAGACTCAGACTTTGTTATGAAATGTATTTCTGATTTGATACAGTAGCAGAGAAAAAACACTTTATCTGATTGCAGTGCTGTTTCAAAGACAGTGCAAAAGATTTCAAAGGTGTTTTAAATATGTAGGGGAGATACAAAACAGGTCATTTTTTTGCACCAGAAGTCCCAAAATATTTAGATGGAAATGAGTTGTCTGTCCAGGTGAAAAGTCCCATGATAGTTACATGGGTGCCTTCCTTACAACAGTTAAGGCATTACCTACAGAAGCTAGTGAAAGAGTAAGCAAGTCTTTATTGACCAAGGAAATATTCCAGTCTCAAACCTTTGAATAAAATTAAAGTAATTGGTATGTAACAAATACCAATATCAAAAACCATGTGAAACAACAGAAAACCTCCCCTTTTCCTGAAGGTAACCATCTTAGGGCAGGAGTGAGCACGGATCATGCCAAATGAAACAGTAGCTCTGCAAAGGTTTCAACTGCTGAGTTTTTGGTCCAAGAGTGAATGAATGAGACAAGATCTTAAGATGACATAGTGTATGCTGATTCAAATTTGAATTTACAAATTCAAATTTGAATGCATGGACATTCAGGACAATCCAGAATAGATTTGCCATTGGCACATGTCACTGGCTGCTTCTTTCTACTCAGTCCACATGAAGAAATGGCAATGAACATTTTCTTTTTGAAAGGTATAATTGCTCAAGCAATATTATCTGTGCCAATAGCCTACTCAAATGGTTAATTATCAATTTTTCCCATTAATCTTTTTAAAGAGAGATGAAAAGTCTTTGTAATTTAGGCTCCGTTGTCTCTGTCTTTCATGTTGCAACCCAAGGTATCTTGTGCATAAGTTGCTAAATAATATTTACTTTTCTTAGGTTAGAGCAGAACCTCTTTTGAACTGGAGTTCAGTGTGACCTGTGTTATCTTGTTGTTATAATGGGTCATAGAAATATGGTGTTTCCTTTTGCAGTTTGAACCTGTAACTCTTTAAGCTAGTAATGTTTATTTTTGTTAGACCTCATGAATGTCAATAAGTGAATGTTATGCATTCATTGCCTGTTTATATAAAATGACTGGCATTTGATTTTATATCTGCTGCCTGCTTAGTAGGATTTCCATTTAGAGCTGTTTTTCAGACTCCTTTGCAGTTGCTCCTCAAGTGTGCAGCCTTTGTAGGTTTTAGCAATTTAAGTATTTCAGACATTAATTCTCCTCACTTGTAAAAGCATGACGCATGTTGTAGAGTGCAAGATTCCAATTCCATCAGAATTTTCCAAATGAAACAGTTTAGCCTATAAAACCTCAGTGAAAATGGTCACTTAACACAGAAGTTTCTCATATTTTTGTAAATCTATCAAGTGCCACAGGACAGTTTTGTTGCATCCAACATCCGGGGCAGTGTGTCAGGAGTGGAGATGTGCTCCTGTTATGTATGGATGAGGCTCTTCTGGATGACTCAGGTTGACCCTGGACAAGTGCACACCTTGTGCCTTGGGTCTCCCTGTGTGTACTGGGATGGTGATGATGAGTGGTGATTGGCATGGAACTTTAGATTGGAGGGTGAAGGAGCAGTTGTTTAAAACAGGGAAAGCATCCATTTTGGGGTTGGTGCTGGGCTGCCCATCTGTGAGTGGGAGAGTTGTGTATGCAGACTGACTTTGCACTGATAGCTCTTTAGTGGCTAAACCAGGAGCAGTGTCTCCTTGGTCAGCTGCTGCCTCCCAGCAGCCTGGGTCTGCACAGGGGATTTCTGGAGCCTTAGCCTTTTAGAGATGGTTATCCTAAGTTCCAGCCCTGGACTTAACTTTAGTGAGGATTTTTTTACATTCAGAAGTTCTGTCATGCATGACAGTACCAGAGAATTGCAGAACTGTTACTTGGCTACCTGGTGCTCCCTACTGCCTTCCTAAGAGTTGCCCTCCTCCTGCTTAACCTCCCTCCTCCTGCCTGCCCAGGTCTGGGGTCACAACCACTTGAGAAAGATTGTCCTTTTAATGAGGAGACAGTGAAAGGACTCCTTTAATACTTGTGCTTCCCCTGTAATCCTCTTCAGAAAGCATCCCTTAGGGCATGAGAAGATAGAAGCTGGGTTGTTAAAGAGTTTAACTAGATCCTAACACAAGTGGTTAAAAAGTGGTGACTGTCTTTCTTTCAAGGGTAACCCTATGGTCAGAGCAGGCCATTGGTGCTTCCCAGAAACACTAGATCTCATGTGGGATAAATAGTCCAGGCAAAGTCTTCACAGCCTTAAAGATAAATGTTGGTTGATAGCATTGTATTGCAGAAGAGATTTGCTTGTATGTTGGTGTGATTTTCTTGCTGTTGTTTTTTAAAGATGTAATTATATAAAATGCTCTGAGAATTGGGTGCTTTGACTTTCTAAACAAGCTTACAAATCTTGGGCTGGCTGGCAAGAATGCAGGCAGCAGGAGGTTCAGATTTTGTCTGCTTGTGGGTATATCAGTTCTGGTTTGATAGGGATGTAGCTAAAACTGAGGCAAAATGGATGCAGACACTGTTGTCCATCCTAATGCTTTCCTAAATGCTTTTGGGAGGTGTGTGCTGAGGGTGTGTCACTTTAAATGTGGTACAGTCCTAGTGGAAATTTAATTTGTTAAAAATATTTGTGCCTTCACTGTGGAGAAATGCTTTTATTGTGTGGTGTTATCAGTTTTTGAATCAGTGTCATTGTTTTACAAAGTTGCTGAGAAATGTGCTTTTGCTGGTGAAGCTCTGGTAATGTGAGCCTTGGTGATGTTTGTTTTTTTTTCCTTTCCTCCTTAAATTAATCACTTGTTGCTTTGCTTTTGGTTTCCAGGGTCTTGGTTGGTGCTCCCAAGGCAGAATCTAAATACAGCACCTCTGTTCAGTCCCCAGGAGCAGTGTTTAAATGTCGAGTCCATACCAACCCTGACAGAAGATGCACAGAACTGGATATGGGGAGAGGTGCGTAGTTATAAGGTTGGGACAGCAAGATGTAACCAAAAAAATCTAAACCCCATGGCTAGCAGTCCTTCTGCCAACTTTAAATTGGCCCTGATATACTGAGAGGGAGCCATCAGCCTTTCCTGATGGATTTTGAGCCCAATTAGCAGAAGTGTCATATTCTCTTCAGCGTTACAGAATAAATCCCACTTGTGCTGGTGTCCTCCCAGTGACCTTGCTTACTCTTTCCAGAGGGTAACTAGGTAAATGTGGGTTTTTCCCTGCTTATCCTAAGCTTCTGTCTTTTCTTCACCTGCTTCAGTGTGACTTTTCAGCATGTTGGTGGCTACCTAAGTGCTTTGGAGTGCTACTGCCTGCTCCAGGCAGTGCTGAAGTAAGAGTGCATGAGATGACCCCAGGCAGTGCAGTGATGGCCTTATGATCTGTGGTGTTATTAGTAATGTGATGATCTAATAATGGGTTCCCTCATAATGCAACAAATAATTTATTGAGTTTACTTTTTGTACTCAAGTGGTCTCAGTGAGACCACTTGTATGCCATTGCATGGGATCAGGGTTGACTTCAGTTAATCTGATGAACTGTCTGAGGCAGGGAAGGTAAAATTAAAGTAAAACTATGATCTAAAACTTCCTGCTGGATAATGATGGTAAAGATTGAAACATTTTAATATTTTGGTTTTCTTGGTGACATGTTGCTTTCTCTGCCTATAAGAAAAAGGATTTGCTCATCTTTTCATACTTATACTAAGTAGAATTTCTGTTTATGAAACTTACATGTGTTAAAACAGTGTTTTGGCTAAGTGGTTTGTCCTCTACTCGATTGTAAATTGGCATGGATTCATGCGTGCTGCCTGATGGGAGCACAGATTTCAGCCTCATTTTTTTTAAGTGCCCCTGATCTCATTTTCAAGATTGCATTCAGGAGGCCATCTGATACCTCTCCCATTGACTTGGTGGTTTGATGGCTCATTTAAGTAGAGCTGTGGACATAGTGTGGTAGCTGCTGCCTGTTGGGAACAGGGTCTGTCCTCAGCTGTTATATGTATGGTGCCACTTAAGAGTGAGAAGATTGCCCCAGTTAATGCATTCAAGAACTAATAAATAATCAGGATGCAGGGAGAAAGAAAAGCATCATCAGATGTTTGATGAGCAATCTCTTTCCTTGTTAGGATTCTTTGGGAGGTATTTGAAACTCATGTCTCCTTGCCTTGCTGCCTTTCCTTTTTTTTCTGTAGGCAATTCTCGGGGCATGCTCTGTGGAAAGACCTGTAAGGAAGACAGAGATGATGAATGGATGGGTGTGAGCCTAGCTAGACAGCCAAAGGCTGGTGGAAGTGTGCTGGTAAGTCCATACTATCTTTGATCTCATTAAAAATGTAGCTGCTGCCTGACTAAGCACATCGGGATTGTGTTTGGCATTGACTGAAGGAGTCCAGAGTAAGAGGTAGCAGATTCTGTAGTCCCTTTCTTCAAGCAGAAGTGAGCCCCAGCCAGAAGATGTGATTTATAGAGGGAGGATTCCAAGCCATCACACCTGACTTGTGTCAACCAAGGACTTCCTCCGAAATCTGAGGGTTTATGTCTTTAAACTGAATAAATACAATTTGTCTGGGAGGTATTCTACTAACTTGTTCTTTTTGTTGTTTGTCTGTGTTTATTTAGGAAATACAAATCATACATTTTCCTTGAGCATATGAATCGTATCTCAAAACTTACAAGGAAAAATGTAAATTGCTCTTTGTGGCCATATTTTTCATTTATCTATATTAATTTCCTATTAACAAGGTAGAAGAGTTGCGAATAGAGATGTCTTAACTGTGTGTGGATTGACTTCTTGTCTTCAGTGTGGTTACTGTGCACATAGACAGGACAAGGCGAGCAGATATGATCCTTAGAATGTGCAATATTTCTTTGTGAAACTTTTCCTGTGATATCATGAAGAGTCTTGGGCAAAACCCTTTCTAGAATGCATGGGTGTTTTATATTATGTTCAATAATTGCCTGTATATACATCCATGGTTGGGTTCTGACTGTCTGAGTGAGTGTGTCTGCAGGGAGGTTAACAGAAATAAAAAATTTGCAGCAAAATGTTGTGCATGTTGTATGTGGCAGGCAAATGTCAAGGTTGTATCAGGGTCACCCTGACAGCAGTCTAATTCTGGACAGCACTGTTTGTGAGTAGGAAACTTTCAATTGGCCCCATCTTTCCAGTGATATAGAGGACTGCCCTTGTATGTAACATCAAACTGTCAAAAAGCTGCTAGTGAGAAAGATCTTGTGCAGTGATTACTGTTCCAATCACCTGTAAAAGGCAAGAGGACAAACCTGCTTCCCTCAGACTTTTTTTTTAATATCTGCTTAGAGTACAAGTGCTTATACCCCAAATCTTTGCGCACTGACTTCCCCATGAGAGAGCAGGTAGGTTTGATACCTTTCTGTCACAGTACTGAGATATTTTTTCCACTCCTCTCTCTTGGTAGATACCTTGTTAGTGTGATAGGGGCTACCTTT